>JAECUM010027313.1:0-26022 GCA_016617855.1 Megalonaias nervosa | reverse complement strand
GGAAGTCCCTGAATGCAGACGCACTACACCATTTTTACAGTGTAAAATAAACACTGACACCTGCTACACAGACTTTAAAACCCCAGATTAAATTTTGAAAAGTTAATGGGTGCATGTGTTGCATACAATGTGTGTGTGTGTGTGTGTGTTACTACACACTCAAAATCAAAAGAAATAAAGTAAAATAAAGTTTCAGAGATGTAAATATTTATGTAAATGTGTGTAAAATTAATTTGTGTATGGCATTTGTTGTTTTAAAACTGTTGATCTTTATAATGTGTGAATACATTTTTTCATGTAAGGTTTGTTTTGGTCTTTGTAAGGTTTTTATTGGTTTGCCGTACATGTTTTCATCTGAAAGAGTTGACAGGTGTGCAGTGTTTGAATGATAATGTTTTTCATCATTACCCGTAATGGAATTTTCATGACTGGAAGGTAATGATATTCCATAAACATACAATCCTAAACTAAAGAGTCAGAAAAAGGAGGTATTAGCAACTTCAATCATATACGTCACACCCCTTAAATTTCTAGGAACAAAGACATGAATGTGAATAGCAATAATTATTTAGAGTAAACCTAACATTATACCCTATCTCAAAATATAGATAGAATTTTATTACATATCTTGTCCTTTTATATTTTATCCAAATACAGACAGGGTGCCATTTTGTTTTTAACATATACTTTGTAGTCAGGATAGTGAAACAAATAATCCTTCATTATACATCAATGTTGGAAAAGACACTTCGCCATCAGCATCAGAATTTTCATCAGACACAGTGGAAACCCTCCTAACACTAGACCCTCATGTGAAATTTTCCTATATTATACCAATGCATATCATGGAATGTATTAGTCCTAGATGGTAACCAACACCAATGCATATCAAGGACTGTATTAGTGGCAGTTGGTATTTTACACCAATGCATATCAAGGACTGTATTAGTGGCAGTTGGTATTTTACACCAATGGATATCAAGGAATATCAAGGACTGTATTAGTGGCAGTTGGTATTTTACACCAATGGATATCAAGGAATATCAAGGACTGTATTAGTGGCAGTTGGTATTTTACACCAATACATATCAAGGACTGTATTAGTGGCAGTTGGTATTTTACACCAATGCATATCAAGGACTGCATTAGTGGCAGTTGGTATTTTACACCAATGCATATCAAGGACTGTATTAGTGGCAGCTGGTATTTTACACCAATGCATATCAAGGACTGTATTAGTGGTAGTTGGTATTTTACACCAATGGATATCAAGGAATATCAAGGACTGTATTAGTGGCAGTTGGTATTTTACACCAATACATATCAAGGACTGTATTAGTGGCATATTGTATAATACATATCAAGGACTGTATTAGTGGCAGTTGGTATTTTACACCTATGCATATCAAGGACTGTATTAGTGGCATATTGTATAATACATATCAAGGACTGTATTAGTGCCAGATGGTATTTTACACCTATGCATATCAAGGACTGTATTAGTGGCAGATGGTATTTTACACCTATGCATATCAAGGACTGTATTAGTGGCATATTGTATAATACATATCAAGGACTGTATTAGTGGCATATTGTATAATACATATCAAGGACTGTATTAGTGGCAGTTGGTATTTTACACCTATGCATATCAAGGACTGTATTAGTGGCATATTGTATAATACATATCAAGGACTGTATTAGTGCCAGATGGTATTTTACACCTATGCATATCAAGGACTGTATTAGTGGCAGTTGGTATTTTACACCTATGCATATCAAGGACTGTATTAGTGGCAGTTGGTATTTTACACCTATGCATATCAAGGACTGTATTAGTGGCAGTTGGTATTTTACACCTATGCATATCAAGGACTGTATTAGTGGCAGTTGGTATTTTACACCTATGCATATCAAGGACTGTATTAGTGGCAGTTGGTATTTTACACCTATGCATATCAAGGACTGTATTAGTGGCAGTTGGTATTTTACACCTATGCATATCAAGGACTGTATTAGTGGCAGTTGGTATTTTACACCAATACATATCAAGGACTGTATTAGTGGCAGATGGTATTTTACACCTATGCATATCAAGGACTGTATTAGTGACAGCTGGTATTTTACACCTATGCATATCAAGGACTGTATTAGTGGCAGTTGGTATTTTACACCAGTGCATATCAAGGACTGTATTAGTGGCAGTTGGTATTTTACACCAATGCATATCAAGGACTGTATTAGTGGCAGATGGTATTTTATGCCAATGCATATCAAGGACTGTATTAGTGGCAGTTGGTATTTTACACCAATGCATATCAAGGACCGTATTAGTCGTATATGGTATCCTACACCAATCCATATCAAGGGCTGTATCAGTCTAGATGTATCCTCTGCCACTGCATATCAAGGACTGTATTAGTGGCAGTTGGTACTTTACACCAATGCATATCAAGGACTGTATTAGTCCTAAATGGTATCCTACACCAATGCATATCAAGGACTGTATTAGTCCTAAATAGTATCCTACACCACTGCATTATCAAAAACCATTAGTTCCAGATGTATCCTACACCAATGCATATCAAGGACTGTATTAGTCCTAGCTGGTACCCTACACCAATACATAACAAGGACTGTATTACTCCTCAATGGTATCCTACACAAATACATATCAAGGATTGTATTAGTCCTAGATGGCATCCTACATCAATGCAATGACGCTATCAAAATAACACAATATCAACTGCTTACTTTCATTACAATCATAGTCTTCTACTGATTTCCTGAAGTATGAGTGATACTTACAAATAACCCAAGGGCATACAAAGTGTCCACAATGATGACAAACATTATAAGGGAGGTTGATTCCAAAATTCGCCGTTCCTGGATAAAGATTGCTGACCACACAAAACATATCACCGTAATCAGCACAGCTAAAATCCCAAATGAAATCATGAACACCAGGTTCCTTACAAAGCGTTTGCTCTCCTTCTTCAGGCTGGGCTCATGGAGATACTGCATAAAGAAATGATAAAAAAAGCAATTTTGAACAGAGGTTGAAAATCTCAAAAGCTCCTCTCACCCAATCAGGCAAGCACTATGAAAAAAAAACTGTACTTACACCAGAAGCTCTTACTGAACAAGATACTGTAATATCAGAAACTTATGTTGAGAACCAATTTTCATGGTTTTTGTTGTTGTCTTGAATCACAAATTGAAAGATCCAATGAAAATTATATTCCATATAATTATACTCCCCCCATCCATTTTCTATCTCCCCTCCATCCCATTTTCAGACTATGTTTTGTTTCTCGAGATTAACAAAGTTACTAGTATCAATGTCAATACTGTAATCTGGTGAAAGAAATAAATAATAAAGCATTTTATATTGTTTCAATGCATGTGTATCATTAAGGAGTCTGGTACCTGTAATTTAAATAGAGAGAAATGAGAAAAAGCTTATGGTATTCAAATGCTAGTAAACTGGCAACAATGAAAATGAAAAGAATAATAAAAAATATTAGTATATAAAAATAAATTTAATACTTATTCAAATCAATCCTGTTGTTGAAAACTTTTAGTCCTCCTGAAAGCACATTTCATTTCATCCATACATTTTTATTCAAAAGAGCAACAGGCCTGTAAAATACTGGAACTATTGTATTATTAATGTAACACATCATATATACACTAATAACAATAAAGCATTAAAAGTAACACTTCACTAATTTTTGGACAAAGCCAGTGTATCATCATTGCGTCAATCAAATCTCATGGTACATGCAAATGTTTGCTAGGTAAATAATCCCCAAATTGCAGAATTAAACATGTCCAGTGTTCTCAAAATCACAGATAATTGTGTCTGATCCTTCACTGTAATCATCTACTCAGTGTGAACTGGCTTAATTAATGAGGCTGCAAGGTTTGCTTATACAGTGCACTGATTTTCACCAATAATAACTTCCTGTTCCATGATGGCCTTCATGACCTATTGAGCATGTAAGTTGTGGAAGTGTGATTTTAATTCTTCTTTGAGGGTGATCTGTACATGAGACAGGCTAAATCAAAAGATTCCATGTCTTTCAATTTAGTTAGCATCTTTGCTCCTTAATGGTGTCGGCTTCCTTTAATGTCAAGCACTCAGAACAAATCACAGTGCAAATGACTTAACTTCATAGGTGTGTCAGCTTCCTCTAATGTTATTCACTGGTATGCAAACACGGGGCAAGTACCGTACCTGTCAGGTCTTTGTGCTCATAATGGGGTGGTATTGTTTTAAACATTCAAGTCGCTGCAATTTGCATCAGCACAGTTTTATTTTTTGTATTCTTTATTTTGGGAATATTTATAGGTTAAACCACAAAATTAAATACCTACAAATCTATAAATTTTGAAAGACAAAATCATGAACATAAGTACCCATGAAAATGAACCCACAAAAATAAATTATATTGCAGTATTATAAAAATATAAAAGTTGACAATGTTAACAACTTAAATTCAATTGTGTGAAGAAAAAAAACTCTTTGGGGGTTATGGGATTTATTATGAGACCCTTTTAACACCAGTCCAGGATTCCTGCCACAAATTAAAAAAAAATGATTTCAAACCTTTCCCAGACTAAATATTAAAAATTTCCAGACCTAACAAGGAGACAAGTTTATTGACCTAACGTGCTAAAATATTTAAATTTGCAAGTAAACTGTTAAGAGATGAAAATGTGTACTCAAGTGTACTGGGAGTATAAGATTTTATTTACATCAGCTGAATCTTGCAATTTGTTGTATATAGTCCAGAATAATATAGAAACAATTATAGTTCTAATATAATTCACAACATATGATAATTTAACCCAGGAATCAATATAAACTACTTTACTATGTACATAAAAATGGAGTGGTGCTTCAAAATGGTAAGCTGACAGACCATGTCACTGAAGTCACTCAAATGAACCAGCTCAGTCTCTTTGTCTTTAGATGCTTTTCTACAGGCATTAGACTTGGAAAGAAGCTGGAGGCTCCCTTTGATCTCAGTCTGCTCTGCAAGGTTGTCTGCATCCTTGTCGAACAGCTTGATGTCCCCCTCAAGTCTCTTCCTCCTCTCCTTCATGGTTGGTGAAAAGGTTTTTAAATGGGCTGCTGGTAGCTGGATAGGTGCTAGAACTGGGAGTAGATACTGTCAGGGGTGAAAGATACCTCACTGGGAAACAGATATATTAGAGGCGACAGCCGTGGTGGCAGAGGTTTCATCGAAGACAATGAATATATGGGAACCTGACTTTGATCTTGATGAAGTTTTGACATACTTTAATGATTTCATATTGTTTTTGTGAGCTAAAATACCCATGTTGGAAATATGAAATTTTTCTTTCCTGTATAGCCAACATGATGCTTTGGTCTTAATTTTGGAAGGCCCTATCCAGGCTTTAAGGTCATCAGTTTCTTCCCACAAAGGGTTATAAACACAATGTCCAGGCATTCTTTAAATATCTGGTTCACACAAACACAAAAAAAGATCAGTACAAAAATGGCCAATCAAATCAAATCCAACTAAAACAATGTAAATATACTTACTATCACAACACAAATCTTAATAAAATAATCCATGAAATAGAAAATGAAGATTCATTCTCAACATGTTGGCACAAATACAAGTCAAAATGATGGGAGGGACTCTTGTGGTGCATTTATCAGCAATATTCTCCTTGACAGGTTGCGTAACACATTTTCAATACCTGGAAAGCAATTTTTGACCTTTTCCAGATTTTGCATGGGAACTGTGCCAGTCATAAGTAATTACAATTGAGACCAGTCTGCTCTCCTTCTGGTAAGCATTCATTAGAACTTAAGAGTGAGTACAAAGTGCTTGTATGAGCTTGATAAAAAAAGGAATATGAAATTCCAGTAGGAAGTTCAGACTTTCAATGAACAAAGTCCAAAGCAATGTCTTTGAACATCCTTTCCATTAAAAGATACACTGATCAGCCCTGTATCCGCATCTATCCCAAAAAATTAATTGATCACAGAAAGTTGAGCAACTTTTCAACCCTGCTTAATGTATGAACCTATTATAATGCCAATTAAAATCAACCTGAAAAAAGTGAAGAAAAAATGAAACACTGATAAAATTGACCTGCTTTTTAGTTTAAAGCTTGGTAGAGAGGAACCTCAGTACAATGTTTTACAAATCTAACATTAAATCTACCATAGCCAAGAAGTTAAAAACATAAGTTAACAGGGGAGTGTGAAATACAGGTGAGTGGACCAGTTTTTGATTAATAATTTATGACCAAGAGAAATGCATCCCTTTTAGTGGGTTTAACTTCCCAAATATCAGTAAGAGAGAAATTAAATCAAACACATTATTTATTATATGCATTACTAGTCGTTGCCTTAACATGTTATATGCAACTAGAGCACCAAAAACAACAGGATTTGATGTCATTCCTTGCTTTACTTGAAACAAACTTATCATGTGATGAATGAAAGAATACAAAATACAACAGTCAGAAACAATTTAGTCCCATAAAATGAAATGGTCAGTCCCTTACAGTACACATGTTGTTGTTGTAGGGTTTAATGCCACTTTTCAGCACAAGATAGGCTATACATGGTGACCAGTATAAATGGTGGAGGAAGAACCCAGGAAAACAGCAGAAAGAACCAAGTGCATTCAGAATTGAACTAGTTCATAGTTGTGTACATGTATATTCAATCATGTAACTGGGCCATTTTTTGCCTAAGGACTAAACATGTGGTTTGCATTTAACATCATGTTATATGCAACAAGATTACCAAAGAGTATCAGTGTTTCGTTTTTGGTTATTTATGTTCACAAACAGAAGATTTTACCTTCAAAGCAGCATACCACATGCAGAAATCCGCTAAATACTATTAAAAGAAATTGGTTTGCATGCTTTATTTTTTGTCTCCATAACTAAACACTCCACCAGTAACAAACAGGAAACTGCACTGAAATAATTAAACGTCTTAGATCTGTATTATGATTAAGTTATTGACACGTCATTTCCATATGACTGGTTAGTTTTGTCAATCATAATAAAAATTTGGTTCATATAGTTTTTCTTACAAGAACACAAATAATAGGACACGTGGATACAATCACACAGAATGCATTAAATTTTTTGAACATTTAAGATGTGACAATTTTCCACATTATTATTCATTTCAACAATAAGTTGTACTCAGATTAATTAGGAACAATTACAAAACTTCCACCATAATTAATGATAAGATGATAATTTGAGTTGCAAAGTACAACACACCAAGTCATTTGGTTCGTGTTAGAAATGCACCTTTCCCAAGATGAAATTGACATCATCTTCTGATGCTAACATTTTATAGCAGTGTTTACAATGGTCACTGCCATTATTTCTGCAAAAAATCCACTCAAGCCAAGTCTTTATCAGGAAGAGACCATTTAAGTTACTAAAGGGTTATTTTATTTGAAACAAATTTATCTTGTGATGAAGGAAAGAATAATTTAGTCCAATAAATTAAATATCACTGACCAGGCCCTTAAAGCGTAAATTCAGTCAAAATTGATCTAAAATTCGTAGTTGTGTGCATTTATATTCAGCCTCATAACTAGGTCATTACTTGACAAGGGCTAAACATGTGGTTCTCATTTAAGTGTAAATTCAGTGATTTGTTTTGTTGCTTGTTTGTTTTTTTTTAACAGAAGCAGCTATCATCGGGTAATTAAATGTACATACCTCAGAGGATTATTTTTAGAATAAACTTTCATCTGTTCAAGAGAAGCTCAACAAGGTCTCGTCAAGTCATGCGTAACTTTGTTCAGGTTTTTTTGAACAAAGTAAAAGCATAATCTTATTGCAAAACGTGTTGAACAGAGTTTTCTAAATGAGAAAGGTACAGTAGCATTAGTACAGTTGTCCAGGAATTGCAATTATGTTAATATTATCTAAAATTTGATATGGTATTACGTCTATTACTGTTGACATTATTACATAGAGCTAGGAAATGTGTACAATCATCTGATAACAATGTAAGTAAATTGGCACCACTCTATTTCCATGAACTTCTAAAGAGCATGCTTGCAGGTGTCATACAAAGTAAACCAATCCCATTTGATAGAGACCACATCCACTCCACGATGGTCATCCTCGATGACTCTGCAAGAAAGCATGGTGTGCAGAGCAAGCCACCTTGCAACTCTGAGAGGCAGTGGAAGTGTTCTTTCTTAATCCTCTGCACTCTCTTTCCACCCCCACTGCAATGCATGGGGTTCTGGAAATACATGTGAGCTGTACTGTACATGACATATAAACGGCAAAAATATTATTAAACTATCTTCAAGCTTCAAACGTTACACTCTCGAGAGGGACAAAAATCACTGAATTACACATTCCTACCTTGACCATGAGGCTGAGAGTATGGCTACAGTATACGGGAACATCTTATATTTTCAAGATGTTACAAAGTTATGGGCTGGATAGTGACAATGCTGATGGTTGTGCACATCCACACACACATGTAATGGTGTAACATAAAATGAACTACTTGAGACAACTGTATAGAAATTCAAAATATTAACCTGCTTTGTGATGACATTCACTTTAATACATATGAAGCTGTGATGAATTTTTTGTGATGTAATACAATATGATATGACAATTTCACTTGTCTGGGACAAGTTAAATTTGAATGTTGTGATGGATTATTTTATGATTTAACACATATGATATGGCAATTTTACTTATCTGGGACAAGTTAAATTTGAAAGTTGTAATGTATTATTTCGTCATGTAATAAATTTGAAATGGCAATTTCACTTGTCTGGGACAAATTAAATTTCAAAGTTTTGCACTACCATGTGTAATAAAACAACTGTAGACCCCAATTTTAATAAATATCAAGTTTTTAAAAACATGTAACCCATTATATTAAACTTGGTTCTTGTGTCAGCTAATGTTATGCAAGTTTGAAAAACTTCATTTTCACCTTAAGAAAGGTTTTCAATTGAATAATATAAACCCAGACCTGCCATCAAATAATGCACTGAATAATCAGTAAACAACAAAAAACCTGATCTGCCAGTGATATATCACAGTCTGCAGCTGAACTCAAGTTATATGCTTTTATATACAGTAATTTTTCAGAATGTCATCAATGGCATGAAATTCAAACAATCAAATCTTGCTTCTTCAGTATATGTTATGGGTTGTTTTAACAGGTCAGAGACTTTAGGGGCCCCAAGTGGCCGAGTGGTCTAAAACGCTCACCGTTACAGATCACTGCCATATCACCTCTGTCTGTGTGAGTTCGAGTCTCAGGCTCGGCTAACATGGGTACGTGAGAAAGCCTGCCAGTAACTTCTCATGGGTCGGTGGTTCTTCCCAGGGTTCTTCCTCCACCAATTATACTGGCCACCATGTATAGCCTATCTTGTGCTGAAAAATGGCGTTAAACCCAACAACAACAACAGGTCAGAGATTAAATAAATAATTATCAAGAGTGCAATTCTAGCATTAGGACCAGAAAGTATTGCAAACAGCATTCTAATGTTTATTGTTTATTTTTCAAGACCAATTTTGAGACATGGTATGACCTATTTGGCATTTTACAGCACCACGATTTAAGTAGGCCATGAAGAGCCAAGGCTGTTGGAGTAAAGAGACTTGCCCAAGTAAACACTACAGTAACTGACCCAAGCTTATCAGGTGGTAGGATTTGAACCTGCACCCTTTTGGTCACATGCCCAGTGGACTAAGCAATTAGCCACTGTAGCCCATGCACTACTAGTTATTTCTGACTTGCATACTGGCATTAATGTATCCCCCAAGTGTATCAGACTTGCATCCTGGCATTGATGTATCCCACAAATGTATCTGACTTGCATCCTGATATTGATGTATCCCCCAAATATATCTGACTTGCATCCTGACATTGATGTTTTCCACAGATGTGTCATACTTGCATCCTAGCATTGATGTATCCCACAAGTGTATCAGATTTTCATCCTGGTATTGATGTATCCCCCAAGTGTATCAGATTTGCATCCTGGCATTGATGTATCCCACAAGTGTATTAGACTTGCATCCTGGAACTGATGTATCCCACAAGTGTATCAGACTTGCATCCTGGCATTGATGTATCCCCCAAGTGTATCAGACTTGCATCCTGGCACTGATGTATCCCCCAAGTGTATCAGATGTTCATCCTGGCACTGTTGTATCCCCCACATATATCTGACTTCCATCCTGACACTGATGTATCACCAAATCTATCTCACTTGCATCCTGGCATTGATGTATCCCACAAGTGTATCAGACATGCATTATGGTACTGATGTATCCACAAGTGTATCTGACTTGCATCCTGGCATTGATGTATCCCCCAAGTGTATCTCACTTGTATCCTGGCACTGATGTATCCCCCAAGTGTATCTCACTTGCATTCTGGCATTGATGTATTCCCCAAGTGTATCTGACTTGCATCCTGGCACTGATGTATCCCCCAAGTGTATCAGATGTTCATCCTGGCACTGATGTATCACCAAGTGTATCTGACTTGCATCCTGGCATTGATGTATCCCACAAGTGTATCTCACTTGCATTCTAACATTGATGTATCCCCCAAGTGTATCTAACTTGCATCCTGACATTGATGTATCCCCCAAATGTATCTGACTTGCATCCTGGCATTAATGTATCCCACAAGTGTATCTGACTTGAATCCTGGCATTGTCGTATCCCACAAGTGTATCTGGCTTGCACCCTGGCACTGATGTCCCCCACAAGTGTATCAGGTTTGCATCCTCGCACTGATGTATCCCCCAAGTGTATCAGACTTTCATCTTGACACTGATGTATCCCACAAGTTTATCACACTTGCATCCTGGCATTGATGTATCAACTCATTTATATCAAACTTGCATCCTGGCATTGATGTATCCCGAAAGTGCATCAGACTTTCATCCTGGCATTGATGTATCCACAAGTGTAACTGACTTGCATCCTGGCACTGATGTATCCCTCAAGTGTATCAGACTTACATCCAGGCACTGATGTATCCTCCAAGTGTATCAGATGTTCATCCTGGCACTGATGTATCCCCCACGTGTATCTGATTTGCATCCTGGCACTGATGTATCAGGAAGTGTATCTGACTTGCATCCTGGCACTGGTGTATCCCACAAGTGTATCAGACTTGCATCCTGGCACTGATGTATCCAACAAGTGTATCAGACTTGCATCCTGGCATTGATGTATCCCCCAAGTGCAGACCTGCCAACCCTAAAGAGACATTCTCAGTAAGACAGTCAAAATTTTTCAGTAAGTTCGACCAATTTTCAGTAAGGTGTAAAAACTATTAAGTACTGGCAACAAGTAAACTTTTAATAACTCTTACAGTTTATATCCATGTTGTAACTTAACATATAGCTACTGATGTGACTGGTACATGGTACTTTTGCACTTTCTATGAAACTTCTGGTCAAACTCCATTTTGAAGCATTCTCCCCCCTTCACTTTCATGACTAGTATTGCTTCCAAGGTGTCAACTGACATAGATGATCTGGATTTTGAGTGGTTTTTTGCAACAAATGAGAACACCCTCTCACAACCAGCATTTGAATGAGGAACAATAAGTACATTCTTCATGATGCTGGACAACAATTTGTATTTGAACTGGCCATTAGCATCCTTGAGTTTACTAATAAGATCCCATTGCTTGTCAACTTGTTTAGTGTTTAAGATCTCAGGATTCAATTCATCTACTTGGTAATTCAAATTCTCTGCTTCCAAGTTGTCTCGCCAGTTGGTTTCTTTGGGTTCCACACACATAAATCTTGACGGGAAATACTTCTCACTGCTAAAATCACTTATCATCCTTTCTGACACATCAGCAACTGCACTGTGTTTCAGAAGTTCATTATTCAAGGGAAACCTCTTAACAATACAGTTGTGTAATAGTCCCTTACATCTTTATTGAATTGACAAAGGCTACTTTCATACAGCTTCCTTCCAGCCAAGTATTTTCTTGTTTCTGAACCTAATGTAACTGTATCATCTGACTTTTGTTTCTTACAGTCATAATAATCGATATCAGTAAGATCCTTGGCTTGTGAAATTTCTGTAGCCTTTACAAATCTGATCAGCAACTGCTTTAATAATTCAAGCATGTTTTCTCTAAGTTTGTGGATCATAGGCTCCTCCTATTGCATGATTAGGTTGTACTTGTTAAATAATGGAATTATGTGGTCTAGAAATAAGCAATAAATCTTCGCCCTCTGGGACTGCAAAGCATTACACACACTCATAACCTTTTCCTCTCTGTAACATATCTTTTACTGTCTTTCCAGTCATTTCTAACCAATGGTGTCTGACATCTAGACAGAGCCTTTTTATCTGATTTCTGTGATATAGCTTCCTCTAAGGAACCTATCTTGGGTTTTATTTTCTCAGTCTTTCCTGCTGAGGCAGACTTGAGGGTAGTACCTGACTTCTAGATTTATCACAGGTCAAAGTTTTACTGCATGTACCTGCACTGTCGTTATTTCCTTCTTTATTACTATATACATGTGGAACTTTATCCTTGGAACCAGACACCTCTGGCACCCTACTCTTGGCTTTAGCTCTTTTGCCTTTAACCTCTTGTTTCTTGGTTTCTTTACCAAAATATATTTGTAAGGGTTCCCACTGTTCCAAGAGTCTCTTTATACCTTCACCAAGAGACAACCATCTTGTTACACAATGCTTCAATATTTTTCTCTGCTCTTTCCCACAAAGAGTCTGAAGATCTTTCAGTTCCATTTGTCTATTCACCCTTTCATCCAAATAATATGATATGTCCACTAATAAGTCATCAAAACTAATAGGCAGCATATCAGCCACCTTTTTAGCTGCTAAATGTATCAAATGGCATGAACATCCACTCAGATACACTGAGGGATTCACCACAGTTATATGTCCAAGTACACCTTTATTGCAACCTGTCATCACTGAAGCATTACCTGATTCAAAGGCAATACAGTTATTCCAACTTAAGTTTCTCTTTTTCAAATCCTCATCCAATAAATGTGAAAATATTTTCCCCAGCAGAGGCTCCATCACATGTTGGAACTGACAAAAGTGCTTCAGTTCCAACCCCATCTGTGTTATCAAAATATCTAACAACAACTGGGTACAGCTTCTCATAATCATTGCCACCATCAGTTGCTATACTGAAAGGTTGGGATGAAATATTTTTAACAATGCCTTCCTGTACTGACTTGTACTGTTGTAATACAATAGCAGAAGTTTTTGTTCTGCCACACTGATAACTATTTGCTACTGACGATTTGGGAAACATGCACTAGAATAGTTTAGAAGCATGGTCAGATGCAGCAATTGCAATATTATGCTCAACCAAAAAGTTTGTAAAATATACTTTGGCCTTAATGACCTCCAATTCAGTTTCTGGCACTACAGATCCAAATAACATTGAGGTCAGCGACTTACAACTTGATTTCATTGCAACATACTCTGTATGTTTTTTGGAATTCACGTGGCAGTGACAGTCATCTCGCCCACCGTGGGAAATGTTCAAGTCAACACGACATAACGTGCAATAAATGTAATGGTCACCTTTTTTACTTTTTTCTAAGCATGACCAAGTATCTGAGTAATCTCTTTTATACTTCTGCAACCAGTGTTTCAGCTTTTTAGAAGGCTGGTTGTCCTCTCCACCTCTGATGCATTTTCGTTTGGAAGACATTTTCAGACGACCGGATGACAAAACGAAAAACGAAATCTAGATAAGATCCACACTTCTCATGAACAAAATAGGCAGGTTTAAAGCATCTGAGGTACTAATGTATAGTTAGTCTGGTTCCCTACCAAAATCCACTCAGTCTAAGACGAAACTCCAAATCCAAACACGGAGTCTAATAAGAAAATCCGGATCCGGAACGAACCAGTACAAAAAATATCCAGAACAGAAAAAAAACGATCATATTTCCGTACCTTTTGCTATCGTTCCATAAGTCCGTAATTTTAGTATTTTTTTCGTAAGACTTATGGCAAAATCATAAGAGTTGGCAGGTCTGCAAGTGTACCAGACTTTCATCCTGGCACTGATATATCCCTCAAGCATATCCAACTTTCATCCTGGCATTGTTGTATCCCACAAGTGTATCTGACTTTCATCCTTGGATTGTTGCATCTACCGAGTGTATCTGACTTGCATCCAGGAATTGATGTATCCCACAAGTATATCTGACCTTGATCCTAGCATTGATGTATCCACAAGTGTATCTGACTTGCATCCTGGCATTGATGTATCTCTCAAGTGTATCTGACTTTCATCCTGGCAATGATGTACCCCACAAGTGTATCTGACTTGCACACTGGCAATGATGTATCCCACAAGTGTATCAGATTTGCATCCTGGCATTGATGTATCCCCCAAGTGTATCAGACTTTCATCCCGATTTTGATGTATCCCCAAGTGTATTAGACTTGCATCTTGGCATTGATATATCCCCTAACGCGTATTGGACTTTCATCCTGGCATTGATGTATCCCCCAAGTGTATCAGACTTTCATCCTGATTTTGATGTATCCCCAAGTGTATCTGACTTGCATCTTGACATTGATGTATCACCCAAGTGTATCAGACCTGCATCCTGGCACTGATGTATCCCCTCATGTGTATCAGACTTGCATCCTGGCATTGTTGTATCCCACAAGTGTATCTGACTTTCATCCTTGGATTGTTGCATCTACCGAGCGTATCTGACTTGCATCCTGGAATTGATGTATCCCACAAGTATATCTGACCTTAATCCTGGTATTGATGTATCCCCCAAGTGTATCTGACATGCATCCTGGCAATGATGTATCTCTCAAGTGTATCTGACTTCCATCCTGGCATTGATGTACCCCACAAGTGTATCTGACTTGCACCCTGGCATTGATGTATCCCACAAGTGTATCAGACTTTCATCCCGATTTTGATGTATCCCCAAGTGTATTAGACTTGCATCTTGGCATTGATGTATCCCCTAATGTGTATCAGACTTTCATCCTGGCATTGATGTATCCCCCAAGTGTACCAGACTTTCATCCTGGCATTAATGTATCCCCAAGTGCATCAGACTGCATCCTGACACTGATGTATCCCCCAAGTGTATCAGACTTTCATCCTGATTTTGATGTATCCCCAAGTGTATTAGACTTGCATCTTGGCATTGATGTATCCCCTAATGCGTATCGGACTTTCATCCTGGCATTGATGAATCCCACAAGTGTATCAGACTTGCATTGTTGTATCCCACAAGTGTATCTGACTTTCATCCTGGCATTGATGTACCCCACAAGTGTATCTGACTTGCATCCTGGCATTCATGTATCCCACAAGTGTATCAGACTTTCATCCTGGCATTCATGTGTCCCCAAGTGTAACACACTTGCATCCTGACACTGATGTATCCCCCAAGTGTATCAGACTTGCATCCTGGCACTGATGTATCCCCTCATGTGTATCAGACTTGCATCCTGGCATTGATCCCCCAAATGTATCAGACTTTCATCCTGTCATTGATGTATCCACAAGTGTATCTGACTTGCATCCTGGCACTGATGTATCCCCCAAGTGTATCAGACTTACATTCTGGAATTTATGTATCCAACAAGTGTATCAGACTAGCATCCTGGCATTGATGTATCCCCCAAGTGTATCAGACTTTCATCCTCGCACTGATGTATCCCCCAAGTGTATCAGACTTTCATCCTGGCATTGTTCTATCCTACAAGTGTATTTGACTTTTATCCTTGCATTGTTGCATCCACAAAGTGTATCTGACTTGCATCCTGGAATTAATGTATCCCACAAGTGTATCTGACTTGCACCCTGGCATTGATGTATCCCCCAAGTGTATCAGACTTGCATCCTGGCATTGATGTATTCCATAAGTGTATCAGACTTTCATCCTGGCATTGATGTATTCCCAAGTATAACAGATGTGCATCCTGGCATTGATGTATCCCACAAGTGTATCAGACTTGCATCCTGGCATTGATGTATTCCGTAAGTGTATCAGACTTTCATCCTGGCATTGATGTATTCCCAAGTATAACAGATGTGCATCCTGGCATTGATGTATCCCACAAGTGTATTAGACTTGAATTCTGACATTGATGTAACCCTCAAGAGTATCCGACAAGCATCCTGTCACTGATGTATCCCCCAAGTGTATGATCAGACTTGCCTCCTGGCATTGGCGTATTCCCCTAAGTGTATCTAATTTCCACCATTGCACTGATGGATCCCCTAAGTGTATATTACTTACAGAATCTTTAACACAAACTTTTAACACTGATGACCCCAATGTCATCTAAGCCACCAGGAAAGTAACACCTGTGTCTCACTATGCTTATGCAGGTTAGACAAAACATGAATTTCAAGATAGACTCACCCACTTCAAAGGTCTTGGATATCTTTTTAAACAGAACTGGTACTGGCAGATTTCACACTTGGTAGTATTCGATGACCCAAGCCATTGTTCCAAGCATGAAATGTGTAACATTCCCATGGAGCCAGTGCAAAGACAGGGGGAGATAAGTTCTTCATCTCGGTCACCTTCATGGCAGATCCGACAGATTGTTTCCTCACTGCAAATGCCGTACAACAGATTCATGTTGAACACAAAACTTTGCACACAAATCGCCTGTATTTACATGCCATCAAATTGTAATTGAATGACTTACTGCACAAAAGGTCCTAAATTCAGTCCTGAGATCTTTGGATTAAGTCCCTTCATTGTGTCTCATTTCTTTGATTTATTTCACCATTATGCCTGGTATTTATGTTGGTAGCAGAGTTTTATAGTACTTCAGCAACAAAAAAAATGGCTATGTAGTGCCAACAGCAGATTAAATTCGAAAAATGGTTTAAAAATTAAAATTACTTGAAAATGGGAATAAAGAAAGGATGGAATTTAATTATAAATGTATATTTAATATATCCTTGATATCTAACAGAAAGAGTCCAGAAAAATCAGTTCCAGCTACTGATAGCTTGAATGAAAGAATATTTATTTAAATGTACAGTGACTGGATCTACATTCTACTTCTAAACACTTGATATAGGCACTAGAATAACACACTAAATCTACAAGCTATACCTACAGTACATACACATTCAACACATTTGTTTAACCACCAGACCTACACATTTGATCTACACATTTGATCTACACACTTGATCTACACATTTGATCTACACATTTGATCTACACACTTGATCTACACACTAAATCTAAACACTTGATCCAAACACTAGATATATATTGGATGTACACTAAATCTGAATGCTGGATCTACATACCCATTCTACACATTAATTCTATACACTAGATCTACACAAAAGTTCAGCACACACGATTCAAGTACTAGATCTACACATCTGAGCAGCATGCTGGATCTACATGCCCATCCTACACATTATTTACCAACTCATTCTAAACACTTGATACAAGCACTGGATCTACACACTACATCTGCATGCTGATCTACACACCCATTCTGCACATTAATTATACATACTTGATCTATATGCAAGTTCTATACACATGATTCAAACAATAGAGTTACACACCTGATCCTCATACTGGATCTACATATCCATCTTATGCTTTAGTTTTGCACACTAGTTCTAAACACTTGACACAAGCACAAAATCTACACACTGGATCTACACACTAGATCTGCATGATCGATCAACATACCCATTCTACACATTAGTTCTACACACATATCTTTAATAATTTCTTTAAACGTGCAATTGAAAGACTTATGAATGACACATCATCAACAAATCTAAAATTCTTAAGAAATGACATATTTGGTGTCATATGTAACCCCACATGACACTGACCCAGCTTACAATTTAACTCATCTATGATAATTTGCTAAATTCATTTGTGTCTAGACAATGGCGGGGCCCCGAGTGGCCTAAAGCATTCACCATTACAGATCACTGCCATCTCACCTCCGTCTGCGTGGGTTCAAGTCTCAGATTTGGCCAATGTGGGTATGTGAGAAAGTTTGCCAGTAGCTTCTTGTGGGTTGGTGGTTCTTTCTGGGGCTTTCCCGGATTCTTCCTCCACTACTGATACTGGCCGCCATGTATAACCTATCTTGTGCTGAAAAATGGCATTAAATCCCACAACAACAACAACAACAACAACAACAACTTAGACAATGGCATGCTCCACCAATCACATTTCCCCTGTTGCTGTCCAGGCTAAATAATGTCTTCTAAAACTTCCTTTGGACACTGATACCATAATTTTGAGATCTGTCGGCACAAAATTCTTTAATTTTCAGTGGTTCTGACCCAACATAAAAGCAGATAAGACTTTATGTTTGAAATGTCAAACGTGTGGTATACCAGTCCATCGTGAACTCTCAAGTTCTTTACTATGGCCTTTCAACATCCATAAAACAGCTTGCACACTTAAGTCAAATCTTGAAGCCTCCCATGTGATCTCATGGATCAGGTAAAAGTATGTGCTGGAAACTAAAGCCAGGAGGATGGAAAATCAAGGGCCATAACTCTTATAAATGATGCTATGGAATGCTGGAAATCACCCTTTCACGGCCTACTCAACATTAAGCTAGATGCCAAATTTGGTCATGATTCATCTAAGCTTAGCGAAGTTATGCCGTGTAAACCAAAGACAGGAGGATTGGCAATCAGGAACCATAACTCATGTAAATGATATTTTAAAACACTGGAAATCAAACTCAAGACCTCATGAATTTAAAGTCACATAAGTGACTGACAGATAGCTATGTAGATACTATGCTCATCACTTCTCACAAGAAGATGAGCTACAAAAACACCCACCTGTTCTCCATAATGGATGTACACAATGGATAGCTCATAGAGAAGCCTTTACTGTGTGGGGCAGGAGTGCTACAGAATGGTGACACAGACCTCAGTGGTAAAGGTCGAACATGATGTGCCTTGCAGGTCGGGCATTCTGATCCTGCAATCAAATGACGTATCAAATCCTCCTTATCCTCCTCCACCTCCTCAAGAGCATGATGGATCGGTGTTAAGTCCTGAATGCTACTTTGGCTGGCCAATGAGGACTGTATAACGGTGGTTATTGCGGGGCTAGGTGTAGGTACAGGCTTGGGACTGGAAAATGTGGTGCTATTTGCTCTAACATTCTGAAAGGTAAAAAAACATGTAAATCAGTTAATTTTTGTCCCCTTAGTCCACTGTGATCACGTTAGCAAAAGAATACAATAATGAAACCTGACCATGACACTTGCAACAAATTGTAATGTCACTATGCAGACATCAAAATTAGCTAAGCTTCATGTTTCTTTCCTAACAGAGAAAAATATGTGAACCATGTCTCATCCCAGTACCTCAGAAATGTCAAACAACTAAAACAGCAACCCGGAAATATATGTGACCTTGACATAAAGGTATTACCCTAAATGTGGAAGTGAAAATGTTAATGAAATTTTAAATAATGGCCTTTGATCTTGACCCTGAAGATTGGAATCTCAGTGAGGGAGGAAGAGAGCAAATATGGTACACGAAATCTCAAATGGACCTGAAGTACATGAAGTCACAAATGGTTCTGAAGCAATGAAATCTCAAATGGACCTGAAGTACATGAAATTTCAAATGGACCTGAAGTACATGAAATTTCAAATGGACCTGAAGTATACAAAATCTCAGATGGTTCTTAGTACATGAAATATCAAACGGCTCTGAAGCATGAGAAACCTCAAATGGTTCTGAAGTTAAAGAATAAATAGAGAAGTATGAGGGAAAACATACAATACAGTCCTCTGAGTTTCACTTTGAATATATGTAACACACCTAGTAATAATGATATACAAGTAATTTTATTTTATAATCTCACATGGATCTTAAATTAAACAGAGGAAAGGAACATGTGATGTAACTTAAATCACTGTTTTTCTCAAGAGATACAAGCAGAGAAGAATAATTAACTGATTCGGATATTATGGCACACCAGCACTTTAAGGCAATATGGTGCCACAAAATGATTACATGTATATGATAAATGGTTTATGTAAGAAAAGTGGTTTAAAAAGACAAAGAACAATGAGATGGTGAGGATAATATATGAAGGTGGTTCCCAATCAACAGGTAATGAAAATCATGTGTAAAAAGGTAATTAGATAATAAAGATATTTACAGTGACTGACAGTACACATATAGGTTAGATTGTCAAAAATAATCAAAGAAAATAGGTTGCACAAAATGATATATGTTAAAATAGATCCTAGCTTCCTTCTAGAAATTTAAAATACAAGACACATTTGCTGCATCGAAAAGTTCCTTCATGTGCTAAACATTGTAGTAACAATCCAGACCTGCCAACCCCAACAAGATCTTCTCAGTAAGGCAGTTGACTGTTTTTATGCTAAGAAAGACCAGTTTTCAGTAAGGTGTAACAAGATATAATGTATTGCAACTGTCAAGCTGGAAAACATGCATTTAAAAGTCCTGAAGTGTGATTCAAGATTGAAGCAGTGATGGTAAATATAATGTTCAACTACAAAGTTTGTAAAGTATACTTGGACCTTAACTTAACCTCCAGTACCACCTCACTGCAGTTCCAAACCCTATGAAGCTCTGCTTTCTCTCAACTTGATATAATCCTTGACAAAATTTAATATAATGTGGCAATGACAATAATCTTTCCCACCCTGAGGCACACTCAACTCAACACATGATGTACAATTAGTTTAACTATTGCCCTTATTTGGGGTATAGTGCCCGATCAGAATATCACTTTGGTCATTTCCGTCAGGTCGAGAAATAATTTTCCACCTGAGGGAATTGCCCGAACAATGTTCCGATCGGCTTACTGCTTTTTTCCCCAAGAATCTGAACATTCCTTTTTATTCTTATTTACTATTACAACTTTTTAAGATGCTTGTTGTCCCTTTCATCCTGAAAATGTATTGCTTGTTGGATGCCATTTTTAAACAAATTCTATTCAGCAATAATTGATCAGGCATATATTTAACATCATAAAATATGTATAGTTTAAAGTGTCTGAGGTACTCCTGTAAAGTTAGTATGGTTCTCTCACCAATTCCCACTGAATTTAATAGGAAACCTGGATCCAAATCAAACAGATAAGCCAGTATCTGGATTTTGTCATATTTTTTCATAAAACAGCAAAATTGTAAGGGTTGGCAGGTCTGATAATTATATATAGGTTTGCAATCAAAACAATCTACCAAAAAGTGCTTCAAAGTAAAGGGTTTGTTAAAAGAAAGTTTAACACAGTTTGAACACCCTGTAATATGCAGGCAAATAAAACCAATTCTATTTCATGCAATGATTATCTTGTCACTATGGATTGTTCTGATGAAAAAACCTTACCTACGTGTCAAGAATGTATTTTTAGTTTCGTGGAGATACAAGCAAAGATGGCAACTCTGACCAATGTATCAAAAGTGTATCTTCAGTTTGATGGAGATACATGCAGAAATGGCGATGCCTACCAATGTGTCAAGAGTGTATCTTCCGTTTGACAGAGACACAAGCAGTTATACACAGTCAAGTCAACCACAAAATTTCATCTGGCTGCATGAAAATTTCTTAAAGATGCTTGGACTTTAATCAGTCGCAGAAAACTTGAGAAGCATCACTCCCATCAATGCATAATACCTATCTGCAATAAATTACACAAAACTTTCATAACCAGACTCAATGCAGACCAAAACTTTGGGCTTTTTATAAAGGTTATCAGTGTATACAAAATCTAATTTTTTAATTAGAAAAGCCATTCTGAAACCTAGCTTCTCGTGGGTCGGTGGTTTTTCCCGGGGTTTTCCCGGGTTCTTCCTCCACCAATTATACTGACCGCCATGTATAGCCTATCTTGTGCTGAAAAATGGCGTTAAACCCTACAACAACAACAACAACAACCATTCTGAAACCAAAATACTAGGCCAATCTGACAAGGAAACTGAGTTATGGATACTGAATTAGTTCCACTATACAAAAATTCACTCACATGCTTAAGCCAAGGGGTTGCAGGATGGGCAGGACGGCTAAATAGATTTCTGGTAGGTGAAGTGGATGGGAGTGTCTCCTAGAAATGGAAATAAAAATCACTCAATGTCAATGAACAGAAATAATTTATAATTTGGACAGACACTTACAACATTGTTAATGTAAGAGCAATTTGCATCTGTTCTCTGTATAAAGTGTTGTCTGTTTTTTTTCAGCAATTACGTAAAAGCTGCATAAATAATTATAAATGAAAATATTAATTATTATTTTGTAACAAGTACCAAATTCATTTTCAAATGTTTTAAAAAGGAAAAGTTTTCTAAACAAAAAGCTGGGGAACAAAATAATGTTTTCTATGCATAAATGCCACCCACCCCCAACAGGTATAAGCATAATTATTACTATTCTAAGTGGCTAAAATGAATAATTTGGGCATAAAAAGTGTATTCTATATATACATGCCAGAATTACAGCACGTGTAAAAAAGACATTTTTACTACTAAACTGTTTCTGCAGCTGGTCAAAATTCTAGTCACAAAGGGCAAAATTCATGTAGATTAATATAAACACAAAATATACTGAAAAATTATTTATTTTCAGCACTCACTTCAATTAGACTACATGTGTAACTTTCGCTAAATGATTGTGCACTGGAATTCTGCAATGATCATGGTCAGGTGATCAGAGTGCTGTATTACATTACTCTCATATTCTTCTTTTCAAGTTTGTAAAGTGGTGTTGATTTGTCACTTTTTTGTAATCTGATATATTTTGCAGGATGAAAAGATCCATCTCTAACATTTTCCATCATATAATATCCACAACACACACTGTAAACCATTTCACTTAACATCATGTTTGTTTTTTTTAAATATAGACTGGTTCACAAACTGTCTAGCTCAAATATCCCTGCATCATGGCATAACATGGCTCTTTTGGCTGAAAAGTGGCTCCAAATTTCTTAATTTGGAGAATTTCATGATGCAAAGAAAAATATTTCCAAGGAAAGGATACAACAAATTCCATCCAACACAGCAGTATACCTGTACTTTCTCTATCTTCTCTAAGTTGGTGTCAGGGCAGCTCAATGGTTAGAATGCTAGATTTGTGACCAGAAGGACACCCTGACCAAGCCAGGTCTATGCCATGATGTCTTTGGTTATGGCATTCTACCAATCTGATAAAAATCAAGATTTACTTTTATCACATAGTTGGTACACTTTACATGCACTGTGTGCAGTTTCATATTTTTGATATTACAGCATGTTAACACCCACTTTATGTGATACAGATTGGTCAAAATAAGTCCATGAATTTCTTTTTTTAGCATTCTCTTTTACTGATTGGCTGTGACCATGGGAATTTTCCTTAAGCTGCCTTCTGGAATTTTCATTTTACTGTAACTATCAACATTTCAGCACCATTTTGTGAACTGTTTTCAAAATAATCAACATCAAACAATAATAAACTTAAGTAAATAAAATATTATTTACGTGACCAGTGATGTTAGTGACAATTATCACCATTTTTCCTTTTGGCAAGTGTAAACTTAATGATCATATTCCTAATGCTCCATTCAGTCATCTTTGCTAGGATTTAAATAATTACATTCAATCATCTTTGCTAGGATTTAATTAATTACAATCATCTTTGCTAGGATTTAGGTAATTACCTTCAGTTATCTTTGATAGGATTTAAGTAATTTCATCATCATCTTTGCAGGATTTGAGTAATTACACTCAATCATCTCTGACAGGACTCAAGTAATTACATTCAGTCATATTTGCTGGGATTTAAAATTAACTTACGTCAAAGCTAACTGCTATTTACTTTCAAAAACAGCCACTGCAGCAGAGTTGTTAGTATGTCCAACTTGTAATCTGAAGGTTGCAAGATTAATACCCAACCAGGACATATCAGGTTGGTTACCTCTGTGTGCCCTTGGGGGAAAAGCAATTCATTTCAACTTCTTCAACATGGTATAGCCCTTAATACCAACAAAAAAGAATTATTTTCCAAAGCTCAGTAACTAATAGCCACGGTACAAGATACTATAATGGCAATGTATGCTTTTGATAGTTGTATCCAACCAAACACCCTCAAAGCAGGGCTCCAAATAGGTCTAATGTACTGGTCACAGAATGGCTACCAATTTAAAAATAAAAATCATCATTTGTAAACATTTCATCATCAAATTACACCATGTGAAATGTAGCTTGAAATATCAGCATTGATTCTTAAATAAGTGGCATGAGAAGTGTCCTCCCTTGTCGTTTTTTACATGAATCATACAGTATAATTGATAGGTAAATTGTACGCAACAATACATGCCACTGTGATCAATATTCATGAGCTTGAGTTTTGGGTTGGTTTTTTTTTGCCAGCTGGTGACTGTTCTGCAAAATTTACTCACCAATTAAAACGAGGTCGAACTTTGAGTAATTTACTCACAACTTGGAGCCCATCAAGTTAAGAAAAGTATTGAAGCCTCGACCTCAATTTATATACATTTTCCTTAATGCATCGCTTCAAACAGGATTAATTACCCAACTTTCAAATTTGGAAGAGGACCAACCTAAACCCTTACCATCCCTACCCAGTCTTCAATCCTAACTTTTCTCATATAGTTATTTCAGGTCAGTGGTTGCCATGACAGTTAAATGACTCCATAATATAGTACAAAATACTTTAAAATATCAGAATGCTCAACACAAGTTTTGTATTTGGAAACAATCACTGAACATGCAAGTTTTTCTTTTCCCTTAAAGTACAAATGGATGGCAAAAAATAAATCACCTCAGGGAAAGCTGGTACAAGACAAAGAAAACCAAATGATGGCAAAAATTTAATCAACTGAGTTAAAACTGGCACAAGACAAGGAAAACCCCATTTCAGAGATATGTTATTTGTCTTCTTCTTGTCCATGCATAGTGTATGACAAGAACCATATATTATAGATTGTATGTCAAGTCCAAATACAAACAACATAGACCCTGATCTGTTCATCACATAATGCATGTACAGTTCAATGTCTAAGTTGTTTGTTCTACTGCTAACTTCTACCAAACTGCCTTGAGCCAGACCAGCCTGTGCATTATGCAATGGCAGATACTGGTCTGTGCAGTTTGCAGTTGGACTCGACTTATAAGTATATATAGTAATTTATGTCCCCCACCCCACCAAGATGTTTCCTATGGTACTGGTTTTAAAATTAGGACTGGGAGGTGTCTTATTTTTATCATGGGGGGATAAAAGGTCTATGGTCAGCAATCAGAGAAAGGAACAGTCGGCCAACCAGAAACACCTTTTTCTTGCCTTATCCCCTCAACTGTGGTGGTTGTTGTTGTTTTGTGCTTGCTTAATGTCATTTTTTTATGCACCATAGGTTGGACTTGACTTATAAGTATATATAGTAATTTATGCCCCCAACCCCACCAAGATGCTTCCTATGGCACTGGTTTTAAAATTAGGACTGGGAGGTGTCTTATTTTATCATGGGGGGATAAAAGGTCTATGGTCAGCAATCAGAGAAAGGAACAGTAGGCCAACCAGAAACACCTTTTTTTTGCCTTATCTCCTCAACTGTGGTGGTGGTTGTTGTTTTATGCTTAATGTCATTTTTTTATGCACCATACGTTATGCATGCCTGCCAGAATAACTGAGTGAGAAAGAACATGGGGAAACCCTTGGAAAAAACACCAACAAACAGGAAGCTACTAGTAAGATTTCTCACATACAAACATTAGCCAAGGCTGAGACTCAAACCCATGTGGACAAAGGTGATACGGCAGTGATCAGTAAAGGCGAACACTTCAGATCACCTATCAACTGATTTTCTTCTCCCAGTATCTACTGCAGCATACATTCTATCAGAATCATTTCTTATAGCATTCTCTGCTGATGTGACCAAATACTGACCCTGTTGTTGTTCATATCTGATGCATAGCTTCTGGTAATGTTTTTGATAATGA
>JAECUM010027312.1:0-19500 GCA_016617855.1 Megalonaias nervosa | reverse complement strand
TCAGCTGCATCATCTGCGTAACTTGTCAGTGTAGTATTTCCTATAAGTAGATGTTCGTTATCGATAAAAATCAGGAATAGAAGTGGGCCTAAACTTGACCCGTATGGCATTCCACGACTTACTAGTTCTTGATCGGAAAGATGACCGCTAAGTGATACCTCTTTGGGATGGTTGTTTAGGTATGATTCAAACCATATATTTTCCTACAGTGATAGATTATCAGCTTCTTAATTAGAATTTCATGAGTTACTAAATCAACAGCGTTTCTGAAGTCAGCCATTACTGTTCCATCCAGCTTCTAGCCACTTCACTACCACTGATAAGAAAGCCGTTTCAAAAGAGCAGTTTTTTTTAGAGTTGTAGCTGTTGACGTCATCCCTGTTTCCATTTAGCTATTTCCTACAATTTATGCAATTGAGCAGTCCCTATACTATATTTACATATGAAAGTAACACTCAATAATATGAGCATTGTTTATGCTATGATTACATATAAAAGTAACACTCAATAATATGAGCAGTGTTTATACCATGATTACATATGAAAGTAACACTCAATACTATGAGCAGTGTTTATACCATGATTACAGATGAAAGTAACAATAATATGAGCAGTGTTTATACCATATGTACATATGAAAGTAACACTATGAGCAGTCCTTATACTATGATTTCATATGAAAGTTAAAATTAATTTTATGAGAAAGTTTTATATTATAATAACATATGAAAGTAACACTCAGTAATATGAGCAGCTGCCTGTAAACGTCAGAATCCTATCTGGACAAATTGTATGACCTTTCACTCATCTATCTGCGTGAGAAATTTAAGAACGTGTGAGATTTCTGTCTTGTCAAATTCTGTGGCCTTTTTCTCATCTATCTGCTAGAGAAATTTAAGAACTAGTGAGATTCCTGAGTCTGTTTATCTTGCAAGCCTTTAGAAATCGTGAAGATGTTCGTTAGAAAATTCAACAACAGATTTCTTTAGGTTGATAGCTATATTAGTGAGAAAAAAATCATTCAAACTATTCTCAGTGGGATTTCAAAAATAATACAATTTGATTTCAATGATATAACATTATCTGACTGTTCCTTAACTTTGCTATCTCCAATGCAGTGAAAACTGCCATTATGCCAGCTCCAATGCATTGAAAATTGCCACTTTGCCAGCTCCAATGCATTGAAAATTTTCACTTTGCCAGGTCAATGCATTGAAAATTGCCACTATGCCAGTTTCAATGCACTGAAAATTGCCGAGAAAACTTTCAGACCATTTCCGTTACCTCTATGGTTCCTGCAAAATAGGAGGGCTTTTTTGTTTCTCTTATCACTTTTGCAGTAGTTTCTCCTTCCCTGTTAAGCTTGCTAATTTTCGGTGCCTTTTAAACTATCTGTTTGTTATCGCATCTTAAATCTTAGATGCAATCCACTCAGGTCATTTGCTATATTTAACTCCCCGACCAATCCAATCAGGTTATTCTGCTAACAACCCAATGAGGTTATTTGATATATCTAACTCTCCTAGAAATCCAATCAGGTTATTTGATATATTTAACTCTCCAAACAATCCAATCAGGTCATTTGATATATTTAACTCTCCAAACAATTCAATAAGGTTATTTGATATATTTAACTCTCCTAACAAAATCCAATCAGGTTATTTGATATATTTAACTCTCCTAACAATCTAATCAGGCTATTTTATATATTTAATTCTCCTAACAATCCAATCAGGTCATTTGATACATTTAACCCTCCGACCAGGTACCAGACACAACATCAATCTCTTCAGTAACTTTAATTGTTTATAATGGAATGGGCGGAAGACCATGCTTACATTTCACGTTGTTAAAGTTTTTGAAAGACCTATATATTATTATTTCATGGAAATGTGCTGCTTTTTTAACGCGTACTTCTAACTTTTCTTATGAGAAAACCGGAAAGTAATCAATGAGATCAATTTGAGAGGTACTAATATTTGAAATATTTTTACGCGAGTTTGAGTAGATGTGATTAATGTGAGTCTGTGATGTAGCTTTCCTTATAGTCGGCACAATAAAACCCATCCACTGGTTTCTGATTTGTTCATTAAATATATTTACTAAGTTACATACATTGAACCCGTTCATTTAGGACGTTATTGAATTTCAAAATCTTCATTCCATTTGTCTGTGATGCTGGATTCCCAGTATGCAAAATCAAATAGCATTTTGTAAACTAGGTTCAAAATTTATATATAATCATGAAACCTATAAATCTAGCCGATTGTTTTTGGAAACTAATTTTGTTTTAGACTTTGACAGACTTATAGCCGGATGGTCAACAACGATTTTACATTCTAATATTTGAATTTCCCTATATCTGTGTCCTCCTGTTTCTTTTCATTTTGTCGGAGTCAATGAGTGCACACAGATTTTTGCTCACTTGTCGAGTAAGAAAGATTTGATATTTCTTAATAATTTGGTCACGGCCAGGTGGCTGTAAATTTTACAGTTTCAATTAATAAAAATGAAACCGGAAATACAGATTTTAAATCAGGCGCCATCGCTTCATTGTTAACTCTTCTTCTATAATTGACCGTAAATGCACGTATCACGTGGTGCTTTTGATCTACGGTTGTTTCGGTTTAACCGTTCAGTTTTCCATTGTTTTCCAAACTTAGGCTATTAAATACGTGTACTAATATTGCTAGTTGTGTATCGCGTGATGTATTTGATTTCTATTTGATCTAATTTTGATCATTCATTTTTATCAATAAATCGTTTCAATCTAAGTACCGACTCAATCCCAGTCATAGAAACGCTTAACCTCCCAAATGTTACTCTGGTTGGGGATGCAGTCAGAAGGTTGTTTTTATTGAAAGGTAATATCGCTTTAAATTTTATTAGCAGAAATCCTATGGATACGAATACGTTGGATTCAAATATATACTATGCTCTGGAATGGGAATATTTGTAGCGAAAAGCCTCCAATTTATTGTGAATTGATTTGCATGATAAGTTGTGCGCTATGTATTGTGTCCAACTGTATCCATGCATTATACTGTGGTTGTATGTCTTGCAAATCACGTTTACTTTTATGTCTTAATTGTTTATGATGTCATGTCGGTTAAAATCTCATTAGAGTTCATGCTCAATTGTTTGAAATCATGTCGACTATAAATAAACCTTATCTTTTATTTGGTGGTCATTGTCGTGGATTGACTTGCGATCTATCATGATAATGGCATATCGAGGAAATATAGTGTAAATAATCAATAACAAATACGGTAACATTTGATAGAAATATTTTCCCCGCAATTGTATCCTTGGCAAATAATGATGCTTATAACTGTCCGTGGCATATAGAAGAATAACCTTTTCTTCGTTGATCATGATGCAATGTGACGACTGGAAATGTGTGAGCTGTGGCTACTCATGACAATAGCTTAAAAGTTGGATTATATTTTGTAACAGAGCAATTTTTGTCTGGTGGTATATTGGGAAGGTCAACAGATGATAGATATACATGACAATAGCTTAAAAGCTCCATTTTATTTTGTAACCGTGCAATTTGCGTCTGGTGGTAGATTGGCAGGCGCAGTTCTTCTTCATGGTATCCATACATCCCCGTAGTCTTCATGGTATTCTTACATCACCGTAGTCTTCATGGTATTCATACATCCCCGTAGTCTGGTTAGAGAAACGATCTGACTAGGTATAAAGTAGTATACAGGAAAGTATTTCCAATAATTATAAATTAGGCTTCGTTATTAAGAGACTGGATCACACTGCAATCCATATTTACTGTTGACTACGGCATAGAGTTGCTGATTTACTGAGCCATTTTCATCTCAGACACATCTTTGTTTTATGCAGCTTTACTTCTAAGTAAGTCAATCCTTGTGTGTCAGTATTGTAACATGTCAATCCTTGTGTGTCAGTATTGTAACATGTTAATCCTTGTGTGTCAGTATTGTACATGTCAATCCTTGTGTGTCAGTATTGTAACATGTCACGAAATTTAAGTTTCCTTCGTCCTAGATTTGGATTATAATAATTAGGTTTCTGCTCACCCGGTCGCAGTAGCCTTTAATTGGAAGAGGGTCAAAGTTTTTACCTTTATTTGTGCGATAGACTCTAAATCGATTTTTATTACTTATTACCGATTTATCTTGTAGAATCCTTGTAAACCCAAATGTATTTGAAAATGTTTTTCATTAAGACGATTTCAAACGGACATGCACCAGGTTTGCCTTGTTCACTGAAAAGCAAAACTAATCGATTCTTTTGGAATCCTGAATTCTTCCAATAAGTGGGCTACATACTTGTCGTGAAAGCACGTGCTAATTAGTACACATATGGATACGCAAAGAATTCATCATTGTTTAAAGTTCAACTAAATTTAGCCACGCAGCAGCTTTAATATTGCTTGATAATGTATTGGTTTTATGCCAAATATTTGTATTTGGAAAATCTGGTTAAGAACTGCCATATGACCCTTTCAGACTTTTGGTCGACCAAAGTCCACTTTGGTAACATGGGTAAAAGACGTGGGTATACTTAGACAGTTGAGTCGAATTTGAGTGGTATCTTTCGTTAGACAGTCGAACTTAAGTTTTATCTTTCGTGATACAGTCGAACTTCAGTTTTCTTTGGCGACACTGTTTATCTAAATTTTGATCCGGGATGTTAAAAACAGCGTTACATCTCGATAATTTCTGATTATCATAAAATAAATATTCAAATGAATTATTCTAATTATTATGTCACTATTCCGTCTCAATTTAGCATTAAAATAATTCTTCAAATAATTTGATTTCTCGACTCTTAGTAACCTATATCCCTCGTCCATATTGTTCCATTTACTCGCCTTCAGATAATATAAACTTTTTTAGGAGTCCTCAGACTCGAAATATTTTTCACTCACGTAAATTTCGAACGTACCGATTTACCCCAAAACGTTTTTGTTTTTATAAGTAGTATGGTAGATTGTTACAATATCGTGAGTTCTAGGTATCTCGGTATTCAAAGCTTTCGTATTTTTCTGCATAGCGTCACCTATCGTGATCTTATCTTATATACACTACATGACCACAAGTTACTACTAATTATTTTAAAAAATACACCCGTGAATATCACAGTTTCCACATAATAGCCGTACTCCATGTTCACAAATAAAACCTATATCTTCTTAATATTGCAATCACTGTAACAAATTGGTTAACCAGTTTGTTGTCTGATAATGTCCAATGTTGTTATACAAAAGTTAGATCACATGAATACCACATTTGTCAAGAACCAAGAGATCGAATCTATGGTAGCAAATAAGAGTCAACATGTAAAGTATGGTCGGTTTTGTTTTCTGGTGGCTCTAGCAATTGACAGCTATTGTCTTTAGAACTTTGTTGCACACGATTGATTACTGTTCATTGTAACACTGGGAGTTGTTTAAACATCCTGAGGTTGACATGTACTTTCGTGCTTATGTTGGCGGTCCATTCTCAGCGACAATTCCAGCGCTGCTCTCACCGTCACAGATGGCTACAGATGCATTTCTTTACTCCTGTCTGATATGTTTCTGCTGCACGGCACAGGGAGAGGAATGAGTGCCATGGAAATAGTATCCGTTTGCTTTTTTTCAAGCTGATTTACACTGTGTGCAACATATACATCAAGTTCTCAACATTAGGACAAGCATATGCCATCGCAAAAATATTTTTTGGTATTACCAATATATCAGAAAAACTCTCCTTGCGTAACCTGGAATCTACATGGCGTACGTTTATCGATTGTTTCCCGCAGTCATCTGATTAAACTGGAATTTAAATGCATTTTAATATAGAACAAAGAACAACAAATAGACATATATGATATATTAAAGGTCAATGTTTTTATTCACTTATTCGCCGATCGTAAAATTAAGACCTACGATATCACAACACTCCAGTACATACATTTTTCTCCGAAAACGATAGACCCATACAACATTTGCAATCACCTGGGCGTGTTTGCAAATATAATCTGCAAATAACGGTACGCCCTATCGCTAGGGCGATAATACGCATATACACGCACTAACAGTTTTGTCATCAAACGGTACGTGGGCTATATGAAAACTTGCTCAAGTTCTCCATAAGTATATGTTAGTATTATCCCGTTCAATCCTTAATTTGAATAACAGGTTCCACTGTTTGATTGATTATGATAACAGTTTGCAATTAGTGTAATTTAATATTTTGGTATTTTGTTTGCAAGGAATAATTTATCGCTTATCCTAAAAATTGCCATAAATTCATCAAAGCAATGGTCTATTAATTATTTATCTGTGTTACTAACCGAGATTGTTACATGAAAATAAATAGCTTTTCTATTCCAGATCAAATGATGCATAATTACCGGTGGATTCTTTTACAGTAGGTTCAACGAATTAAGGGGATCGATATTACATCTATCTCCTACATAAAGTTGTAATTATAATACAGTCTGACTTATTCCTACCCTAGTTCATCATTTTCTCTTCTTTTTATCCCATGTCATAAGCAGCATTTCTCCAATGAAATATACAATCATCAGTTAAAGATGTTATCGTCGGATTCTAGCTCGCTTGGCCGTAATAATACAGGATCCTTAAATGGGCGTTTTCTTTAAAACCATCTTAAGAATTTAGACAAATGATACCAGTCTACCAGCATATTCAGTTGTTGTTAACACAAATACCGTCTGTACAAAGAGTAATAATACTTAGTCACAAGATCAAACCAAATAAACAGTCGCAACAAAAGCCGTGCTAGCAGCTACCCAAACCGACTCATAGTCACAACAAAAGCCGTGCTATCAACTACTCAAACCGACTCACAGTCACAGTAAAAGCCGTGGTATCAACTACCAAACCCACTCACAGTCACAACAACGCCGTGCTAGCAGCTACCCAAACCGACAGTGAAGTCGATAACTCAAATAATCAGTGTGACAGTGTAGCAATTAGGACATCTAATGTTACCAGCGAAATAACACCATTCCAACACAACAAAAGATCAGAAAACCATTGGACGTAGGATCAGTGTACCACAGAAGGTTCCCAACTCTAATACCGATAAATTTGCTAAAACTGCTTCACCAAAAGAGCAGCAGACTGCTATCTCCAGTGGTAATGCATGCTCTAAACCAGGATGGAACGACATCAACACCGAGGGCCACATGGACCAGAAATGTAAAGTTCGCGGGACACAGTAGTTGGACCATTCTGATCTAAACCAAACAAAATGATGAATTAAAATATCTCCTAGACTTCCTGTCCAGCCCTTTAAAATGTTTGAGAGTGTAGAGAGTGTGGCGAAATCAGAGTTCCCTAATATCATACTAAGGAAAGCCCCCGAAAGTCTGTATGTCAAACAATTTTATAAATATGACTTATACTATAATACAATTGAACTGCCGAGAATTTAAGGCAAATATTTATGAAATAAGTGTTCTTCTTGGAGAACATGATCTAGTAGCTGTTTGTCTTCTGGAAACCTTTTCAAAGAAGACGATAGAGTCAATCTTAAAACCTTACCCAGGAATAGCAGCTTTTCCAGAAATACTGGTAAGGCTGCTTTGTGAGTGTCCAGAACAATCATAAAGTATAAAATTCCTCAGTACTACTTCGTACGCTGTAGCCATTTGTGCGTCATTACACAAAACTCTTTTACTTGTTCAATATATTTTTCTCCATGCACTCCATCAACTATATATATATATATATATATATATATATATATATATATATAGTCTTCACTATCTTATTAAACAGTCTCCGGAGCATTTTCATATGCTTGGCGACTTTAACTGCCACCATACACTTTGAGTCTGTAAAGATATCAACGAGAGAGGGAGAAAGGTAAAAGGATGTTTCAAAACATAATCCTTGGCCTTTTTAATAAGTCGTATATCTACTTTGATCGTGCCACATGATCCTAATCGTCTTTAGTTTTGACTATCTGTAATCCATCTCTTTTACTTGACTTCTCGTGGGAAGTTGATGACGACCTATGTGGTAGGGACCACTTTCCATATATCTCAGAAGTAATATTTCCAAACCTCAGCGGCTCGCGCAGATATGGAAGGCAGATTGGAAAATGTAGCAATGCCACTTCGAGTCAAATCTGGCAGCTGATCGTTTTGACAGTGAAGTCGATACGATACTTCTGTTTACAAAGATATTGCTCGGGATACAGTATCAAAATCTTCGTCGATTCCTAAACCTGTCAACAAACCATGGTAAGATGACATCATCAGGGAATGAAGGTTCTTCAACATTTCAGTGCCAATCCAACAACTAGAGCTCTGTATAAATACCGTACATACTGAGTCAAAGTTCGTCGTGCCATTAAACAGAGCAAGAGGACAACTTGGAGATCCTGTGTTTCCATATTTAACTGTCACTCCTCTACTAAACCAGTATGGAATATGGTACAAAAATCATTAGCAAAAATAAAAGCACTTGTATAAAACATGTTTAGCAAGCTGATGAAATGGTCACGTGTCAAAACTCTCAAATACATTGACCGAACCATCTTCGAAGAACTCCTCACAAGAGAATAATTGTGAAAATTCCGCCCAGCCAAAAATTTTAAAGAAAAGATTCCTCGACTTTTTAAATCAGCTAATGGCGCGGATTACAATTAACGTTCCACTCTCTGAGAGTTACAAGACTCCCTAGGTCTAGCCATGACACTCAGAGAGTTACAAGACTCCCTAGGTCTAGCCATGACACTTCAGAAGAACCAAACGATAACCACTATAAACGTTTAAAACACACTGAACAGCTAAACATTTAAAAAATATTATGGGAAACTGGCTATTTCCGGCAGTGTTGAGGAGAAGCAACGGGGCTTCCAGTTCCCAAACCTGGATAGGACCAAAGCCACCATTCCAATTATCGCCCCATATCATTAACAAGCTGTATTTACAAACCATGGAACGGATTATAATGATAGACTACGCTGGTATCTCCAATCCATCAAACCATTATCAGATATTCAGCGTGGATTAAAACTCCAGAGAAGCGCCATAGACCATCTTTTCAGACTAGAAGAATTTATTAGAAAAGTTTATTTTTATAGAGGATATATATATATATATATATATATATATATATATATATATATATATATATATATATATATATATATTAAGTTTAAGGGGCCACATACCTACCTAATTTATTTTTCAACCTTTTCAAAATGCAGACGTCATAGTTAAACACCCTTTCTGAAAGCTATCCTCAGGAGATGGGTGTCCCTCCAGGCAGCATATTGTCAGTCACCCTATTCGAAATCATTAGGAACATAAAATGATTTAATGCAGAAACTCGCTGTTCATTAGATGTTGACGGATTTTTTTTTGTTTCTAATATAGATCAAAGAGTATGCAAACTAATGAACGTCAATTACAGGTATTTTAGATCCACTTATATTATGTTATGACCGTTTTCATTTCTTGTTTCCTCTTTTCTTTTAAACAGCTGTTACGTGTAGGCTCGTACAAAAGCAACAAGAGAAAAGAATGAAGCCAACAAGCTTTGTAAATTTAACAAAAATAATTTATTTCCCTAGAAAACAATGTAATAATTTGAAATAGGACTTAGGGTTTGTGAATATAATCTAAAATTTAATCCTAAGATTGAAAAATACAAGCCTTATCACTAAACAGTTCTAATAGAATCCGGGTTCGAATCTCGATGAAATTCCAATATGGAGGCGATGACGTCAGATGAGATCGTTGTACTTATGGAAACAGATCCTCAATTGAATCACAGTTGATAATGTTTTCGTATAGAATTCCAAAATAAATTTCCACTGAATGTCTTTGTCCCAGAACTTTTTATAAACAAGTACACTTGTTTAGTCTTCTAGAGAATAAATTATTAAATTCCAAAAAACAGATGAACTTCAAAAATAATCTGGCTTCAACAATATAAACACCTTGTACCTTCAAGGTGCGGACATATGACTGACTAAATCTACTAGAGAGCGTCTGTTTAAAGCCGCGATTTTAGATCACATAGTAGCTCACATGATAGGCTACGTGATTTACCAATTTGAACAGCGCAATAAAAAAGAAAGAAAAAAATGCCATTTATCACGTATGCAAGAATAGCCCTATCTAAGAATCAAATTCTCACACTGAAAATATGAAAAAAATGAAAGACTGTTTACAATTCAGCTAACATGCGGGCCGAAATGACCTTGGCAATAGCCAATCGTCTTCACTCGATGTTTACAAAAACTGTGAGCTAAAAATAGTTCTGAAGAAATCTTATAATCTAATCGGGTCAAGCCAAATTTCCGAAAAGAGACTTAAATCCAATGAAAATTATCATTACAATAAAATGTAATGAAACAAAATTAAAATAAAAAAGAATTTAAAACTAATACTCAATTAATTTAATTACATATTCTTAACACCAGCCATATTCTTAGACTCACGTTAGATTATATCAAATATTCAATACAAAACGGCATGTAGCTGGTGTCCCATTATCGAATAATATTAATGTTTGAAAACCTATTCCAGTTATTCGAATACCGCAATTTGTCTCTCTCCCCCAACGACCGTCTTGAAATCTTTATAATTTTTTGAAACTCAAACATGGGATGGATTTCTATTAATTCATAGGAATATAATAACTAAACAATTTAATTAGTAAAATCTGTTTAAGTGTGGTTAAAAATGAACATTAATTGCTCGTGAAAGAACCGGTCCCTGAACTCTAAAACGTTCTCACATTCTATCATTTTGAGCTTAAGAATGTTCTGGCTTATTTATAGGAGGTGAACTTCATTAAAATTGCGCGGTCATTTGTAAGTGAAGTCAATTTCGAGAAAGCTCTATTCCGTTTATCACAAATTTGAATAATCTTTTCAAAAGCTCTGAACCATGGCTTTTTAATTGTTTAATAAAAACATTAAATTGAGGGTTTTTAATTATTTGATTAAGGCTGTTTCTTGCTTACGATGACGATGGCGATAAATAGTGAAATATACCGAGTTTTGCACCCTCGGAATAGGAAGCCCATTATTTATAAATCGTTTTATCAATGATGAGTAACCTCCTGCAACATTCGAGAAAAGATTTGTCTGAAAGCTTTTAATGTGGTCAGTTACTTTCATAACCTGGAATTACATTTAATTATAAATAACCATTCAGGAGCATGGTAAGTTATTGAAAGAGAAACTGGTACCTATTTTGCAGTAACTTTATTAGCATAAAACTATGAAGAATCTAAAATCGTAACAGTCTGTAACTTCAATTATTTAAGTCAGGATTATACAAGGATTTTCACCATTCGAATACTTCTACCAGATTGCTATATTTCAGTCATGTGGACGGGTTGGTGTTATGTCTGGTCCGCACGCCTTCTGCTGGATAATGTTCTCCAGCGATTTGTGAACTCGGTCAGTGGTAACTGAATTGTAGCACTGGTTGAATCAACTGGTCCACCGGTTTATGGATGTCTGTCTCATTTTCATCGGCGAATACTGATTCACATTGTTTTTTGAGTATGTTTACTTTATCCTTTTGATTGTCGTGCATTTTCCTGTTGAACTTTGAGAGGTGCCACTCAAGAATTTTCCTCCGTCATCGACTCGATAAATGACCAGAGCCTCTTCTGCTTTCCTGGACTGTGGTAACTATTTGAGTGACCAACATCAGTTATATTTCGTACAAATTACTGGTACAATCGGCATTCGTCTTTCCTGGATAATGGTCGCTATTTGAATTACCAACATCAGTTATATTATATGTTTGCAACATCAATTACATTCTGTATCTACAACTAGTGCAATTGGCGTTCTTCTGTCTACGCTTGTACTCTTAACCTTCGTGTGCTTATCAATATCTCTGACACAATGTGTATTTCATTTTCTGTTGTTTTCAGCTTGTTTCTTCTCCTTTAAAGAGATTTTACTTGTTTATCAATCCACGATTTTGTTTTTTATTTATTGCTGCGGAAAACCTTCTGGGGGATATACGTCGCCATTGGTTTGTGGAGGTTAGTTTTGAAGTTTCACCACAGAGTATCAGCGTCTAATGACAGATTTTATTAATCGTGGGGAATACCCAGAAAGTTCCTCCTTAAAGTTTTCGCCATCTGCTTTCCTACACAGGTAGACATTGCGTGCGAGATTTCTTTCTCCTGTATACAAAACTGGACTGGTTGACTACTTTTTTGTGGTATGATATTATTAGAATCACGTGGACATGAGCTATGATTTATTCATTATTCGTGGCACAGGTCTCTGTTGTTCTTGGTGGCTTCTGTACTTCTTCCAAGACGGCATAATATGCTACTAAGGGTGTAGTGTGAGAGTACACTGCTAGGCGTTGTTTTGCTGTGAATCTTAAAGAAGATTGCTAGCCCTGCACAGCAACTTTTACGTTCTGAACTTCAGAGGTAAAATTGTTAAAAAAAAGATCCGATTACGTTTCGCTTTTAGCATTTTAATACTTAAAACTTTTCATAAAGAGCTCTTTCAGAAAATAGTAATGCCTACACTATAAAAAGTCATTTCTGTACTTCAAGGAAAAGAGATAGTTTGTGTACAGTGTGTTGTTTGAAGAAGTACTTTCCACAGCCCAATAGAAGCATCCATTTTCATCCTCTGTCTGCTTCAGACAGTTTTTCTAACTGATCAGAACTAAATGTCAATCCAAGTAGGTGAAAGACAAGTAATTTAATGTTATCTTACTGTACATTGTTCCCTCTGGTTAGCAAACAAGTTTGCTCCTTGTCTTGCCCAATTTCAACGGTATTCAAATCTCGCTGAGAGAAGTGACAAAGGGACCAAACAAATGTTGTTACTGTATGATTTCGTTTTGCTTGTATAGCTAGACATTTGAAATCGCAATCATTTAAACATTTCTTTTGAATAATTATCACAAAACAGTATTCATTAATACAAAAGTCTCCTCTCTCTCTCTCTCTCATCTCACACACACACACACACACACACACACACACACACACACACAGAATAGCATACAGTGGGTCAAACGTCAGCTATTTTCAAAATGTATATTGCGTTTTCTCACCATAGCAACCAAAGATAGGACAATGAAATTTATTACTATTAAATTATTCTTTACAAATCACTGATATATCAGTAGCAGGGTATTGGGGCTAAATGGACATTACCATTTCCCATATTTTTACATTATTGTGGGTCTCTTGATGCCGTAAAAGGAAACCCTTTGTTAAAGTCAATAAAGTGGTCCATAGGTTTAAATTGGAGGTACATTGTAACATTGTTATAAGTGGCTGACCTCAGTTTGGGCTACATTATTATATTGTTAAAGTTGACCTCTGTATGAGTCACTCTGGGTAGTTAACGGGGAAAAGTATGTTAAAAATATCTGTAGGTTAACATGCTGGAGGCATAAAGGGAATCAACATTACGTCGTGCGTGTGTGTGTGTGTGTGTGTTTGTGTGTGTGTGTGTGTGTGTGTGTTGTTAACGTAGATTAAAGAATTTTTCAGTCATATCGCTACGATGTCTGCAGTATGGCAATTTATAGTGGTTAACGTGCGAGAGTCACTTGGGGCCAAGATGGGAAATCTTACTTACCCAGGATTAAATTCTCGTTATGTCTAATACATTTTTCAAATATTGGGGTCAAAAGGGCATGAACATTACGCAGTATGTTAACATGAGGGATGCACTTGTGGGTACAACGGGAATGATAATGTTGAAATGTTTACATGCAATCTAACACAACCATATAATATCCAGCTCCCGCTTTTTGATTACAATCCAAAGACACACCCGTCAATCCAGCTACCGCTGTTTGATTACAGTCCAAAGAAACACTTGTCAATCCATCACCATCCTTTTGATTACAATCCAAAGACACACCCGTCTATCCAGCACCATCCTTTTGATTACAATCCAAAGACACATCTGCCTATCCAGCACCATCCATTTGATTACAATCCAAAGACACATCCGTCTATCTAGCACCATCCTTTTGATTACAATCCAAAGACACACCGGTCTATCCAGCACCATCCTTTTGATTACAATCCAAAGACACACCCGTCTATCCAGCACCATCCTTTTGATTACAATCCAAAAGACACACCGGTCTATCCAGCACTATCCTTTTGATTACAATCAATGCTCACACCCGTCTATTCAGCAATATCCTTTTGATTACAATCAATGCTCACACCCGTCTATCCAGCACTATCCTTTTGATTACAATCAATGCTCACACCCGTCTATCCAGAACTATCCTTTTGATTACAATCCAAAAACACACCTGCCTATCCAGCACCATCCTTTTGATTACAATCCAAAGACACACCCGTCTATCCAGCACCATCCTTTTGATTACAATCCAAAGACACACCCGTCTATCCAGCACTATCCTATTGATTACAATCCAAAGGCACACCCGTCTATCCAGCACCATCCTTTTGATTACAATCCAAAGACACACCCGACTATCCAGCACTATCCTTTTGATTACAATCCAAAGACACACCCGTCTATCCAGCACTATCCTTTTGATTACAATCAATGCTCACACCCGTCAATCCAGCACTATCCTTTTGATTACAATCAATGCTCACACCCGTCTGTCCAGCACTATCCTTTTGATTACAATCCAAAGACACACCCTACTATCCAGCACTATCCTTTTGATTGCAATCAATGGTTACACCCTACTATTCAGCACCCGCTTTTAATACTATCCAGCAGACCAAATATACTATACCAGTAAACCGTTTTGGATTTCTGTCCAAATACACACCCATTCTTTCAAAGGAAAAGGTAGGAGTGTGTGTATAAATACTCTTTATTTACATATACACAAACACACTATCACATAAGGGTACGAGTGTTTATAGACACACGCTATACTAACATATAAGCATATTATTATCACACAAAGGTAAGAGCGTTTATATACAGACTCTATACTTACATAGACATTAAACATATTCAGGCCCGACCCCAGGATGTCCGGGGCCCAAGGAAGCAAGCGATGAGCGCTGGGCCCCAATAAAAAATCTGCATTGTGGAGAAGCGCAGGGCCCAAGGCGGTTGCCTCGTTCGCCTTGCCCTAGGGCCGGGCCTGAACATATTATCACATAAGGGTAGGAGTCTTTATAGACGCACGCGATACTTACAATCATGGTATCACACAAAGGTAGGAGTGTTTATACAACGCTATACCCTCACACATACATACTGTGCTATCGCACAAATGTAGGAGTTCTTATACACAGGCTGTATTTACATGCATACAAATAATGGTCTACCGGAAATGTGATGTTAAAAGTTTTAGATACTATCCCAAACAAACATTTTGCTATACAATCCAACACCATCCCCACTAAAGAACGAAATGCGTATGAGTATTTATACACATGCTATACTCACACAACCATACTATAATAAGACAGAACGGTATTAGTGTTCAGAGATCAACTTTGTACTTACTTACAAACATGTTATCCAGAGACCGGCCGAGTCATAGGAAAGAATTCTAAAAATGGTACTAACAGCTGCCTGGCTTGGCGCTCAGCATTAAAAATTTGCTGTTAGGACTAGTCGGCCTGGTGTCAAGATAATGTGACTGGGTGAGACATCATGCTACATGTCTGCGGCATGATGCCCCAGTGCTAGACATCACTATAACCTGCCACACTGCAGACATCATAGCGATATGACTGAAAAATTGTTAAAGCTACGTTAAAATCCAAATTCACACAGACACAGATACACAGACATACACAAGCTATCCAGTAAATGGCTAGTGGTGTTTCAGCACACACCATGTTTACATACATACATACAACATACTATCACATAAGGTTATGAGTATTTATAGACACATGCCATTCTTACAAACAAGCAAGGTAGTAGTGTTATATACACGCTATACTCACATACATCCAAATATACTATCCAACGAAATGGATTGGAGTGTTTATACACTCGCTATACTTACATACATACAAATAGGGGCCTGCGGGAAATATAATGCTAAAATGTTTAGATACTATCTAACACACACTCTGCTATACACTATCCTCTTTTTGATTACAAACCAAAACATATCTTACTATTCAGTACTTAGTTTTCGATTACAATCAAACCCACGCCCTACTATACAGCAGCCGCCTTTCGATATAATACCCCCACACCCTACTATCCAACCAAAAGGACAAGAGTGTTTATAGACGCATGCTATACTTACATATATACTATCACGCAAGGGTACGAGTGTTTATATACAGGCTATACTTACATATATACTATCACGCAAGGGTACGAGTGTTTATATGCACCCAATACTTACATATATACTATCACGCAAGGGTACGAGTGTTTATATTGTTTTGTATATTTAATTTAATTTTTTGTCTGTTAGTTTTAAAAACTTTTTTATTATTCCATTACATGTTATTGTAATTTAACATTGTTTGCTTGACTTGACCTTGTCCAAAATTGAGTTCATTTCTGTTTGACCTGATTGACTTTTTTTATTTCATTGATGTAATCAACTAATAATAGCTTCATTATTCTCTTTGGGTATGAGCTCATTGACCAAATTATTATTCAGGTAAACATGTTGATTTGGGTCAGGGTTTGGGGGATTCCAAAGTGAATTTTATAGGGTATTATGTTTTAAATAAACAAGGCTCATTAGATCATTCAAGAAGGTTATTTTCCATTAGGTAAAGGTTGTTTTCAGAAAATGCTAATTGTGACTTGAGGTCAAGCAGAGAACTATATTATCTTGTGACTGAGGATTTTACGAGTTGTGCTTCAACATCTGGCACTGTAAGTGTATTTATATGGTGACCAGTTTTGGCTGATTTTTATTTCTTCAAATTATTGAATTTAAGTGATTATTTTCTCTGGAAATACAGAAGTGCTCTGACAAAATTCTTGGATAAAGACATTCATTGGAATTTATACTGAATTCAAACCTGGAATAATATTTCTGTGATTCAACAACAGACTGTTGACACATCAGTACGACGCATAGCATAACAGACACGTCATCACCATCAGTTTTGGATCTATTTGGGACATGAACTGAGTTTTATTCAGGACATTTTATTACCAGGACTTGTGTCTATAATTCTTGGATTAGTTTTGGATTTAATTCTCACTACCGTAAGTTCTTTTTCCTCATTTTTCACTTTGCATTCTAGGGAAATAAATTATTTATTAAATTTTACAAAAGCTTTTTGTCTTCACTCTTTTCTGTTACATATTTTAAGAGCATAGACTCATAACAGAAAATTGGGCGCTCGTCCTTGTGATACGAAATTTGCTAAATATTTCAGAAAATTTTGTTTTTGAAATTGAAATTCCCCTAGTTTCGAAATATTTTAAATACCAAGTATTTTTTTTATGCATTTTAGAAATCTTTAGTGAAATCAGCAAGCTTTCTACAATGTCATCAAAAGTGGCGATCTTTATTTCAAATCCTACCCATGAGCAGTTAGACTGTTTGAAAAAAGATGAATTGCTTCAGCTTGCCAGAAAATATGATCTTTCTGAGGCAAAAGCATTTTAATGAAGCAAGATATAAAAAATATTTTGGTTCAATATTTGGTGGAAAAGAATGTTTTGGATAAAAGTGCTTTAGTTTCGATCATTAAGTCTGTATCAGACTCCAACATAAACGTAAAGGAATTAAAATTAAAATACAAGATGGAATTAGAGTTAAGAAAGCTTTAACTTCAGAAAGAAGTGAGAGAGAAACAAATGCAGTTACAGAAAGAAGAGAAACAAATGTAATCAGATAAGGAGGAGGAGAGAGAAACAAATGCAGTTACAGAAAGAAGAGAAACAAATGCAGTTGCAATTGGAGAAAGAAGAAAGAAAAGAGAGAGAGAGAGAGAGAGAGAGAGAGAGAGAGAGAGAGAGAGAGAGAGAGAGAGATGCAAATGCAAATGCAAAAAGAATAGGACGACAGAGAATTGCAGAGAGAAAGAGAGAAGGAAGAAAGGGAATATAAATTTAGATTAAGAGAATTAGAGCTGGCAAGTGAAAAGCACATCGACACTTGACATACAAATTCAAGTTTTGATGTTTTAAGAAATATCTAGTTAGTACCCCCTTTTCTGGAAAAAGAAGTAGACCAATATTTTGTTCATTTTGAGAGAATTGCTGAAATTTTGAAGTGGCCTCGAGAGTACTGGACTATATTATTACAATGTGTACTTACTGGTAAAGCTCGTGATATTTACATTTCACTGTCACTACAGCAGAGTGCTGATTATGATGTAGCTAAGGACGATATCTTAAAGGGTTACGAGTTGGTACCCGAGGGTTATCGAGAAGGTTTTAAGAATTCTAGAAAATCAACTGACCAGACCTATGTCGAATTTGCATGGGAAAAAGTACGACAATTTGATAGGTGGTGCTCTTCTAAAAAGGTTAATAAAGATTACAAAAATCTCGGACAACTCATATTAGTTGAAGAGTTCAGTAACTGTGTCCATAGCGACATTAGGATTTATCTTGATGAACATAAGGTCGAAACCTTCGAAAATGCTGCTCGTACTGATGACGAGTATTCATTTACTCATAAACATTCTTTTGTAAGTAAGTCTTTCACTCAGCCGTCGTCTAGTGAAAAGATATTTCAGTGTAATACGAACCATTCTAAATTTCAATCTGGCACAACTTTTTGAAATGAAGTTTCTGATAAGCTTGGTCAGAAATCCTTATCTCTTCCTACGCGTACCTATTGCAAGAAGAAAGGATACGTTATTTCAGATTGCTACAAACTGCAAAATAAGCATCAGAATCAAGACAGACCTATTCCAAATGCTCTTATTTCTAAGAGGTCAAGGTCACGGTCATGTATTTAAAACAATACATCTGTTGGGTCTCATAAACCCCAGTCTGATTTTATTATGGAGAATTATGAACCATTCATGTCGAAGGGTTCTATATCACTCTTGAGTGATTCGACTAGTCCTATCACTATTAAAATTTTGAGGGACACGGGAGCTTCTCAGAGTCTTTTATTATCAGGTACTTTGCCTTTTTCTGAGAAGTCTTCTTCTAATGAGAGTGTTCTTATTCAGGGAGTAGAGTGCGGCTTTGTTAATGTTCCTCTCCATTCTGTAAATTTGTCGTCAGACTTAGTCTCAGGACCAGTGACAGTCGGAAGAGTATCCTCTTTACCCATTGAGGGTGTTCATTTATTACTAGGCAATGACTTAGCTGGAGATAAGGTTGTGGTTAATCCACTCGTAACTGACAAGACTTCTTTGGATCAGAAAGTCGATCAATTCCCTGATTTATACCCAGCTCGTGCAGTTACTAGAGCCATGGCAAAGAAAGCTCTTGAGAATGATGTTAATCAGGAAAGTATTCCTTTAGCTGACACATGTATTGGTCAGGCTTTTGATGAGGTCACTTTCATTCCTTGTTTGGATCAATCAAAATGTATTGATCACAGTGATACTCTTTTAACTACTCATTGCCTTTATTCTAA
>JAECUM010027311.1:0-19860 GCA_016617855.1 Megalonaias nervosa | reverse complement strand
CCCCCCCCCCCACTTATATGATTGGCAACTTGACCAGCCTCTCTTTTCTAGAGATCTGGTTAGCCCTGAGAAGGGCTGTTTTTTCTAACTCCAAATGCACCTGGTTAATGGTGACATCTCCCAGGCCGGGCACTACATATGCATCTCCTACTCCAATCTTGCTCCCAATTCAGTGTTATTCTTGCCAGTGCGGAGGTGGATTGAGTTACTTCACCATCCCATTCCTCGGTTTGAGTGATAGTGAAGACTTGTTCTTGCCTCCACCTTCTATTCTGCACCCGTGGATGATGTGGTTGTCGTGGTTGCTCTCGCTGCGGCTCCCACTCTTGCCCCTGTCTTTCCAACTCTTCCACCCAGTTTTCCATCTGGGGGACAGTGGCTCTTGGTACTGGTGGTAGTGGTTGTGGCTGTATTACTTGGCGCTGCGGAGGTGCCCTCACCATTGGCTTAACTTCACAGCTCTGTCTTAGCATTAAGTGAGGCAGGATCATTTCTTTCTTCTCCTCTTCTTTTTCTCTTCCTCTTCAATCTTTGCTTCTTTCTGGATTGCCTCCATGGCCAGCTCATCCAGGAGTCGCCTGGCATGCTCCAGATGCATTTGGAGTTCTAAGAGTTTTGAAATCCTGCTCATCTTCTTTTAGTTGACGAGTCAACGATGGGTAGCCAGACTGACGAACGCTACGACTTATATGCCTGAAGCACGGACGTGAAGGAAAACACACCCTTACACAAAACTAACAATACCCATATCATGACCAAAAACACATGGAACGCGCGGACCTAAAAGAAACACTCACGTTCACTTTTTTCCTACAAACGCACTTTGTTATCACTAATACATATAAAAACACACTATCTTACAAGTCAGGAAAATGAAGTGTTTATAGGCACACTTCTATTTTTTACTTACAAACACACACACATACATACACACTATCATACAAGCCAGAGAAACGAAGTGTTTATAGGCACACTTCTATTTTTTAACCTACCAACACACAGACAGACAAATATTTTGGCAAATGAATAGTATATCTTTTTTCTAGATTGTTTGGGGTAGCTCTGAAAAGGGCTGTTTTTGGGGGGGGATTATGGCAATCTCTTATCGTCTAAGATTGCGTCCCCGTCTGGCTGCAGGCTTTCAAATAGGATAGGGTCTGCTTCTTTGGAAGGAGAAGGAGAACTCTTTCGTGTCCATACGGCAGTCCACAAAACCTCTATCTGGCTCCTGCTGTTGTTGTTGCTGCTGCTGTTGCTGTTATCTCTGCTGTTTCTGAAGTCTGTACTTCTCAGTCCATTCTTCTTGCTCCTTCTTGATTTCGTCTTTAAATACCTCTTCTATCAGGTCTTGGGCCACTTTTAACATCCTCACATTTCCAGGCTCATCAGGCTTGGGTATCAGGTTTTTGCCTGACACGATGTAAATTCATGTGGGCTTCGTTCAGCTTTGCTAGTCTTGTAGGCATCTTCGTAGGCTGACGAGTCAACAATGGATGGTAAGACTGTTCTTTCTTTTCTTTTGCTGGATTTAAGTCGCATTCACCCTATAGGGCATTCGCGACTGGTTAATGCCCCCACGGGGGGCTGATAGATTTTTTCGTGGGGGACAGGATAGTACCCATCCTCCAACGCTTTAAAGCACACAAAGTGTACTGCAGTCCCATTCGACCTGTATGAAAGGCTATCATGAGTGGGAATGGGCCCAACTCGCACTCAGTATAAGTAAATGTCTGTATACTACAGGATAAGACGTCTCAGTGGATTGGGCACTACTCTTATGACGTCACCTCGGTTCCTTACGTGCATACTCTTCGGGGCACCTGATTTAAAGACGAGTGGGAATCGGCCCACACACTCGTCTTTAATGTTCGAGTTGGTAGCGAGGAGAGGGACCCGGAAGGAGAGACCAAACGGCAGCCGGAACGTACCTGAAACGCCATGGCCTACTGTATGTCAGATTTTTCCCAGTTGTATAATTGTTGGGATTCCCTATAACCAATTCTGTGTTAGCCACAATTGTAATTAGAGTCGCGTAAAATTAATGTAGTGTAAAAATTTTCCTGCATCCTAACTAAGCAACTTAATGAGTACATAGTGTACGTAATATAATGCCCTAACCTTTCTTATCTAATTGTCTAAGCGACAGAAAAGTTTCGTCAGTATCAGGTATCGGGTTTAATTTTGAACGATGGAAAAAGGATCAAATCAGTATTATGGTTTAATCGAATTGTGATTCCAAGCCAAAATGGAATCCCTGAAATAATGAGGCATTTTGAAAGCCAAAAAAAGGACTGTTTTTATGATGTCAGATTGAAGGTTCCGCGGCGGTCTTCTTCTTTCTTGTACTCTACCGCGCTTCGTGATTCTTCGCTGTTCTGTACAGGGAACTCCTCATATCCATGCATTTCTGACAAATAGTTAGCAGCTTCCACCAGACTGGAAAGAGGAGGTTGTTGCCAAGCCTGATGGTAGAACTGAGAGAGGAGTCTAATTCCATACTGCGACGGCTGGGGCCTTGACTTCATGGTTTTTAAGCTTCTCAAGGCCAGGTATTTGACAGCATTGATGTAATGGCCTGCCTTTTTAAGTCCTTAAGCGTTTCTCCTAGTCCCATGACTAACAGCCCTTGTCTCATGGGGTCAAACTCCTCTTCCTCTTCCACCATCTCCTGATCTATTTCCGCCTCCTTTCGTCTTCTATCTCCTCAGTCTCTTGTTCTCCTTGTCCTTCTTCTTCAGAGGAAGACTAGATTTCCAAATCTGATTCAACTGTGGTTGTGGTTCTTCGGGAATGTTCACTGATGGTAACCATACTAATTTTCGTTCGAACCTCACGGTTGGTATTCTTCCATTTTGGTTGTGTTTTGCTTTTTGGAGTTTGGGACACTTCATTCGCAAATGTCTCCGGTAATTGTTGTTGTTTTTGTGGTGGTGATGGTGGTGGTTTTCTCGGAATGTGGTCCGGTTTTTCCTGGACAGTCAAGATCTTTGGCCTAGCCCCTAAATGTACTTATACTCCTTTAGTTGGGGATGTTACTCTATCTGGCTCGGTCGGCTGCTAGGTTTTTGTTTCTTTTTGGGTCGTAATAGGCAGGCTGCTCATAAACTGGGTCTACATGAATTGCTCCCGCTGTTGTTGCTGCTTTTTGCCACCTCTACGACTCCTGGCCTTTTTTTTTACTTCAATTTGTTTCTCCCATATTAAGAGCAATGTTGTCCTGCGTTCCTGTGCTCTTAGGCTCCAACCAGCGGCTACTAAGAGACCAAGGCCTCTTAGCGCACTCAGTGCTTGGGCGGTAATCACCCCCATCGCTAGCTCCATTGATAACTGAAGTACTTGCTTGCTGCTCTGTTCGCTGCTGATTAGTGAATGATGGTCAGACTGCTGCTGCTGCTTGAAGGATTAAAGTCGCCTATGCATTCGAGTGCTTTTGCGACTGGTTATAGCCCCGGGCTGGGCCCTTTGCCCTGGGCTGGGCTTTCAGTCTGTCGGAGGTATGAACATGGTGCCATCACAACCTCCTATTGTGTGCGCCGCCGCACTTTCCATTTGAGTCTGGCAGCGACGAAAGGTGGAAAGGATCCCAGGAAGAGACAGAACAAAACGCCACCGCAAGGCCCCCGAGACAACCCTCAGAGCACCACCAAACCCGCAACCGAGCGCCGCGCCAGTCTAACGCCAAGACCGGACAGTTTGGTCAAATTGTGTCCAGTTTTTCTAGAGGACAGCCATATACCAATGATGTGTAAGCCACCTGTACAATTGTTCTAGTGTTTGGAGTTGTGAATTTTGAATAATTTGATAAGTTGGAATTTTGTGTACTTGGCGTACTTGTGTGTTTGTAGAAAAAGTTTCCAATCTGCAGGATGTTAGCCATCCCATTAGCGTTATTTGCGCGTAGGTTTTGAGGGTTGTTGATTTGGACGGTGGAGCCAAAGGATCAATACTGTTCTCTTTTCGGTCTTCAAACGCCAAAATGAAGACTCTCATGGTTATGAAAAGGGGGACTCTCTCTCCTCAACTCCCACAATTTCGCCTCGAAAACGGATTCTTAGTGGGAAATCTGATGGTCAGACTGGAGACCGCCTCGATTTATAAGGCTCAAGCCCGGACGCGATAGAAAACATCCATCGGTTTTTGGGTAGGAACGCTATAGCTCATCTCTTGGTGAGGGACAGAGAGAAGTCAAAGAGAATGCATAGTGAAAACAATATTTTTTAAAAACAAACCACCAACAATCCTTTTTTAATAACGATTTTAACCAACAATTAACCAACACATAATATAACATCAACACATTTTTTTTCTTCTTCAAATAACCAATTTTTGACAAGGCTGACAACGTTGTGAAGTCAAGTTAGACTTCCACTGATGGAAATCATTTGGCCATTGATGTACACTACGTTTCCTACCTAAAAACAAGAGATATCCATAATGGTTACAAAACCATCGATCTACTTTTTCATCGTTTCTAGAAGAGTTACTATCAAAATAAGTCACTAAATGTTCTAAGGGATATCCAAGACTACGTTGATGAAGAAAATACACACACTATTGTCCACACACCATAGAATCTGTGCCTTGTAATTTCAAATTAGTGAATCGTGTCATCTGGGTATTTCTTCTCATAAAGTCGATGATATCGTCTTCCAAAGGCAGTAATCCATAAGAATCAATACTTCACCCAGGCATCGTGGGGAAAGTAGACTGCTACCCAGTGGGTTCCTGGGAGATGACTCGTCCGTGTTGATGACATAAGCTTCATGGTCTTTAGATCGGCAATGAGGAAGTTCATATTTAGCCCACACGACAGGATTCCAAGAAGCGGTGAACGAACTGTTTTTCAAAAGGTAATAAAGTTCCCAGGTATCAATTTGTTTTTTCTTGTTTCACAGGTAATGATAAACATCAATTCAGTTCTGACTTTTTGCTTGAAAATCTCTGACAAGTAATCGTCTCTTCGCTTCATCTCCGAACTCTGGACCAAGAGAGATTCGATGCGATGGATCTCTAGAGCACTCAATGGAAGGGAGGGATGATCACGCAAGTCTTTATACCACTGATGCAACACTGCTTTTTCAGAGATGAGACCCCAAGCAACATCCAGATACTCGTCCAATTTTTCTTCTTGACTCATCATCAGACATTTATCGTGTTGAATTTGACTGGGATGATCATTTTGATATCCATAGCAATCTTTCTACGTCAACCCTGTAGTTGTTTCCGCCAGGTCTTTGGAGAAACAGGAGACTAAATGTTGGTCTTGTTCTGGCCATCTGGACATGACTATGTTCTCTTTGTGTTTGTGTTCTGCTTCCACAATATCATTTCATTCCATTTCCAAAGATTCTCAACCATTCAAAGAGGAATAAGAGTCTTCCATAGCTTCTAATAGTCTAGAATGACTTCCCTCAAACTCTTGATTTCTAGAGTATTGTCGAATTCGGCATACAAGATGACGTTCATCGCCTCGGTTAGAGCTTCTGCAAACCGAAGTTCTACACGAAGCTGACCGAATTTTATAGGGTGGAAATGTCCCTCGTCGCTGCCTTGGTCTGAAGTGAAATCAAAGGCCCACAAAATGTAGCCTCCTGCATAATCGTCGTACGAAATGTCGTGACTGCTGTTGGTTCCTAACTGTCCCGTGGCTTCATACACGGACAAGTACGATTTCAAGCAATTCTTCTGGGTAAAGTTAGGCTCGAAGGGTCTGGTACACAAGGTCTTGCAATCGCGACTGACTTAGATCTTGGACACTCTGTAGTGCCTAAACTCGAAAGGATTGGCAGTGACGGCTCCGTTGAGGGCTTCTTTGCTGACGATACCAACGATTAAACGTTTGGATAACTGTCCTTGGAACAGATGATCTTCGATCTTGGATCGGAGTCCAGCGGCAGTGGTGAAAGTTTTTACTTTCACACGTTGTATCGGATACTTGGCGGTCGTTCTGCTCAAAGTGTGGCTGATGACGTTTCCCGCTTTAGGTCACACTCCCACGCGTCGCACGTAGAGTCTAGCTTCTTGGGTGATGGCTTTGTACTCGTTGGTATGGGCCATAAAATGGAAAACGGTACTGCTACTATTCAGTCTCAAGCGGATATCCACTCCGTTCAGCAAATACTTTTCTTGCAACCACATGTCCAAATGCAAACGATCCATCAGTTCTAAACTACATCCTTGCAGGATTTTCTTTCGACGGTCGTTAAAGACGACATTGTGAGGATCGTCAGCTGCTGTCAGGACTGTGTCGTGAAACTTGTCCTCGCCTGCTGTGTCAGGTTTCCACACGACGCAAGCATCCAGATGAGTGTTCTTGGCATCTTTTCCGTACGTCAAGAGATTTTCAAGGTACGCTCTTTAAGGGTAAGAGTCCATGCTGCTGATGACTAGTTTGTTATTCAAGTACAAATCCACTTCGCTGAACAAGGAATGCATGAAATTGTTGACGGGAGCTACTCTAGCATCGGCTCCCGGATCGGTGTCATCCGTTTTGATCACTTTGACTTTCAGGAACAAGTAACTGCTATTCAGATCGATGTAATCTTCGGGCTGTCCTTTGATTTCAAATTCGACAGGGGCTGAGGTTGTCAAAGAGGAGATGGGATGAAATTTTACCCATTGGGATTCTTGCATCGTCATCATAGTGGATGGCATGGCAAACAGATCCAGTTCCGACTTGGAAGATTCGCAAGACTGTCGGTGCATCATTTTTTCTCTCTGATATTTAATAATCAAAAACGACTAATTCTCGTGTGTCCCACCACGTTGTACTCCACCACATCTGAGTACACAATGATCAAATTTAATCATTGATTCAATTCTACCGGGTAACAAAAAACTTCGCAAAAGTCAAATTGTTGGCGATGGGTGGTATGTTGTTACCCTTGATCATCTTCGGGTCTCCGCCGAAAATGTCAAACAATTCAGGAAAAAATTTAATGGACAACTTTTTGGCATCCGAAAATTTCATCAGTAGGCGACGAGCCACTTTATGGTACTTGAGGTGAAACTTCGTTTGGTTTTGTCCAAGGCTTTGCCAAACAGCGAATTGAATTTGGCAGCAATCGTGTCCACCCGATGTTGACCACTAAAATAATAGCCTGTAGGAATTTGCAACATATAAATGTACCGTGGAGTATCGGGGGACACTGGTCGTTTCATAGAGGCATCTGAAGTTTCCTTTACGTTCAAGTATTGTTCCACTCGGTCGTTTAGAACTTCGACCTCAAAAGTGTTTTAATTTTCAGTGATGTTTTTTAATTTTGTAGGGTGAATCATTTCGACCAAAGCCATTTCCCAATGGGCTTCGTGATCCAGTTGGGTGGGATGAGATAATTTGGCCGTGAAACAGCATGAAGTATTGTGGGGAAACACATCCATGGAACTGTCACTTGGTAAGGTTAAGTACAATTGGTTATTCATAATTCCAGAGTCCTGCTGCCCGAGGGGTCACTGGAGGTCAGAGGAGTGTCTAAAATAGAATTGTTGTTTTTGTTGTTATTGTGACTGTTGGGACGGTGACTCACGTTGGGACCAAGACTCCTGTTGTTACCGTTAGAGTATTTCTGGGAAGGACATGGGAAAATGTAACCGATTCAACTGCTCAGTAAAATGGTCCACAATTGTTTGTCTCCTTGTTGCAAACTCTGATTGACAATGGCAGCACCAATGACACACTACACCGCAAAGATTTGGCAGAAAAAGACGATTTGCATTTTAGGGACACTTTCGAGAATACTTTCGATATCGTACACTACGTCTTCTTTTTTGGTTACGCGAAGTAACTTGGCAAGTAGAACGTTCCTTTTAACACTTCCTTTCTCATGTCGTCCAATTTATAGACGGCATAATGTCGGCCACGCTCTCGTCCAGTGACAAGAAACAATTCGGTGGTCCAGTTGGGTAAGTAACCTTTGTCGAAAGTGCGTTTGGTTTGCCAATGTGCACCCATTCTCCCGCCGTCAACACTCCACCTTTCTTGGGGACAGTCACAGCCGGGGACGTACCAAACAGGCGCTCAAATGCAGTCACTTCGTTGTCGGGAGTCACTTCTTGGGGGGTATATCCGATGCTCCGATGGTAAGATTGGTTGTACGCTTTGACCAGGTCGGGTAAGACGTCGATATACTTGAGAGTGTGTTGATGCGTAAAATATTTCCACATGCATTCTTTCAAAGTACGTTGAAAACGTTCCACGATGCTGGCTTTGGTTTCGTGATTCTCGGATGGTGAAAAATTGAATGTCTTCTTTCTTTAATTCTTTTTGGAAAGCTTGGTTCAGAAATTCGGTGCCTTTGTCGGTTTGCCATCGAAGAGGGTGACGACCACTTTGTTTCAACACCAGTTTAAGGGCTCGCACTAACTCAGTACTCGATTTGAAAGTCAAAGGCACGACCCAGGCAAATTTGGCAAAGACGTCGATGCCACAAAACAAATATTTGTAGCCACGACTGTAGGTGTCCAAATGAGAGACATTGGCTAAATCGGATTGCCAGTGATAATTGATGCTCTCCACTCGTGTGCGATTTCTGGAAAATTTTCATCGAATGGGTTTGTGTAAGGTATATGTGGCTTGTTATTGTAACCATCGTTGCACTTGAGGTAAACGGACACTTTTGAGTCTGGTTCTGGCAGCACAATACAATTTCTGAACTCCTCCGTAACCCGCAGGATGGGATGGATCGTAGTAAATGCTGGCTAACAAATTCTCCATCAGAAATTTTTTAAAATAAGTCACCCACTTTTCACTGATGCTACTCTTTTCTTCGTGTGGTATTTTCTTGGACTGTAATGATTTGCGTGTCCGACGTGCAATAGGTGCCGAGGAGAAGGATGTCTGAACAGGGGTAATCAGTACTTGTTTAACTTCTGTCTTCACCTTCCTTTTCTCTTCTGAGGAAAAAGGGGTTGCCATCATCTTTTTAATCCAACCAATTTTGGATGTTGGTGGTTTTAACTTGCGTACTTTTTCTGGTGGAGATTGAAACTCGTCTTCTCCTTTTTCTGTCTTGGTCACTGGGGGTGGTGGTGGTGGTGGTGATGGACTTTTCATCAGGGTCTTAAAATCTTTCAGTGTCGGTCGGGATGTTTCGTCTAAAGCTTTCTGGTGAAAGAGTTGAAGTCGTTGCACCATTTGACCATACCGTTGCGATTTTTCCGTTTCTGACAAATCGTAGCGATGCATCAACGATTGCAATTCGTGTTGTAACCGGGACATCTCGGTCAAATGAGGATTGGGATGTAAATCCGGGGTCCATTGTTCTTGCCAACGATGGAATTCCATCCATCGTTTGTAAGGGACTAATGTCAGTTTTCGTCCTTCCATCAGATTTCAAAGGTCACGTCTGAGTTCTTGTCACCCGAGAGGCCCATTTTATCTTCTTGATACCTTTTATCTTTGAGTCATTTGTGAGGCAGTAGCTCCCAACAGTCCTGTAATTAGTGGTGCCAATGTGGCTTTTGGTATTGGTGCTAACAACAGGTGCAGAAATACTCCGCGTTGTACCAACATCTTTTTCTTTTGACGGGTGGGTATTTTCTTTTGGACCATTTGGCGAAGAACGTGTCGATGCTTGGCTAAGCATTCTTTCTGATGCTGAGACAAAGGTATCGTTCCTTTCAAGACATTCAGACAACATTCGCACACGGTATCGATGACGTCTTTGGAGGCAGTTTGAATGAGTTGTTTTCGCATGGGTGGAGGGACTTTGGACGGGACGGACAACACATCCCAATGTTTGGCTAAACGAGGAGGCAGTCCTTTCCTTTTCTTTTCTTTGGGAGTAGAAGAGGGATGGCTTCTGGGGTGTGTGTGTGACATCTTTGTTTGTTTCGGGCACACACAAATGATACACTGACGTCGATGACTGGGAACACACCCTTTTATCATATTTTTTGGAGTAGGTCGAAGGGTTTGTAACCAGTCTTTTTGACGAACTCTTTGACTCGCTTCGTCAAAAATGTGACGACTGTTTTTTTTTTTCTATATCACCAAATAATCCTCCCCTTTGATTGTTCCTCTTTTTCTTTGGACGATGGGGTCTTATCTTGGGTAAAAGTCGATGGTTCAGGAGCAAAAATACACTTAAGTCCATTTGATAAGCGTCCTTTTATCTTTTTTTTGGGGGGGGTATTTTTGGATAACGTCTGGTAAAACAAACTGTTTGAACATATGTTCTACCATTCTAGCGCCAAAAAAAATCCTCCCTTTTGGTTGCTCCTCTTTTTCTTTGGAAGATGGGGTTTTATCTTGGGTAGAAGTCGATGCTTGGCTAAGCGTTTTCTCGGATGCGGGGTCAAACGACGAAACTGTCCTTTTCTTTTTCCTTTTCCTTTTTGGACAGGAGAACGACGATGGTGGTGGTGTGCACTTCTTTTAGGTGACATCTTTTGGCGTACAGGAGCACAAAAACACTGATACCCATCGTTTGTCCCAGCTCTTTTTTTTATAGTGGAATGCGTTGCCACTGATTGTTTCTACGTCGTATCATCTTCATGACAGGCATCATGCGTCTAAATCGGGACAGTTCTTGCTTGGATAAATCCAGTAAACTCTGTAACATGCCCAATCTCTCTTGAACTTTGATTTTGGGGGAGGGTACTTTGTTAGCAGCTAATGCAGCAGCTAAAGAGGTGGAGGGTGTCACCGCTGGATGAGAAGTTCCTGGAGACACGGGTTCCCATTTTTTCATCAGATGGGGAAGAACGGGTGTCAAATTGGGTTTAACTGGCATCACTAGCAACAAGGAAGTAGAAGAACCCAAGACTACTGGAGACGCGGTCACCGTCGCTGCAGGTCGTGGTTTGCGGATGTAAGGTTTCGCCCTAGCCGAAGTGCCTCTCTTGCGGGAAAAATCTGTTTTCTAGGGTCTTTTCTGGAGACTTTTTCTTTTATTGGGGCTGTGACCTGGTCTTGACACCACTGCTCTTTTTCTTCTGGGTACGTTTGTGTCGGGGAGTGGCTTTTTTTTGGGAATGATTTTTGGGGCATTGGGATCCCATTTTAAGAGGGAGCAAATTATGACACCTCCAGGTTTCAAAATGATTTGCTTTTTGGTTTGAGTGTCGATGCGGGGATGTGCCAGTTGCATCAAGGCTGCTTTGTTTCTCTCAAAAAAGGATTTGGTTTGATGTGGAATGTGAATGATGCCTTGAAGTGATTGAGGTGCTGTCACGTAAACCATCGTAAGACTTCTCTGAGACTGGCTTCTAAGATACGGGCACGTATTTGTGGATTTTTTTCGCGACTGATGCGTACAAGGCACGAATCAATTTGACGGTTAGGTGAGACTGAAGGTATGTCATGATGACGATGTGTGAGACAGACCGAAAGTGACCGAGATTTTTATAGATTTTTTTTAATAAGTCGACGGGGACGTGTACACGACAGGCCCTCCGTCTTGTCACCAGTAGTGAAACAGATGGGTACGAAATCGCAGATAATCGGGGGGGGGGGTAATGGGTTTTAAATCCATGAGTAAACAGGCGCGTGGGGCTTGAGTGGTATCGTCGTATCCATCTGACAGCCAAGGAGTTCCTAACTGTCTGGCTAACATTTGCACTTGCGATTTATCTCTAGGGGTTTTAAAGAAGACCACGTAATGAGCATTTAGATTGATGGTGCGATGGGCTTTACTTTGTTGAAACAAATTTTGGGTGATGTAAATGACACTGGCCTCCCAACTAGGACAATCTAAGTTTTCGTCGATGACTCTGAAAGTGGTGGAAGGGGGAGAAGAGACAGCAGAGGTAGCCATAGTGCAGGGAATGTCACTTTTGAAACGAAAACAGACAAGACAAGAGTTTTGATACTTTTCTTCAGGACACTTTTATTTCAAAACATTTTTTAAATTGAACACGAAAGACAAAAATACATAAAACCAAATGGTTAAGTACGTCGATAAAATACACATCAAAATGATCAAAGTGGAATATATACAAGTCACTGTACAACATTTTTGGTGGCGAAGATGTGGTGTCCTAGGGACAGTTTGTAATGTTCTTAGAGGCTTTACACTTGGCACAGTCACACAGGTGTCCTCCCGGAATGGCCTTTCGGGGATGTCCATGTCAATACAGTCCTGTCCTGAATGGGGTGGTTTTCCTCGGTGTCAGGTTCTTTTTCTTCTGACATTGTGGCTAACACAGGTTTCAAGGTTACCTTTTCACTGGACACTTTAAGTTCACTTTTTCCTTTGAATGCATAACACAAATCTTGGGCAATATAAGCCACTTCTATCGTCCAAGCCTCAAAACCCAGACTTCTCCAGTTACGTACATCTTTCCAGTGAGAGTGTAACCAACAAGTTATACACACATCTTCGTAAGCATCTTCAGTGACTAAAATTTCACAAAGAAACTTTTCTTCAAATAGAGGTCGAGAAGTTTGGAGATGAAACCGCAACGCTTTTAACAGAGTGAGTTTCTCGTGCGCATTTAAAGGTACCACCATCAAGTTTTTGGTGGTACCTAACAGGACAAATCGTAAAGAGCCCACAAGGAATCGGTTGGTAAACGAAATCCCAGAAAGGAAGTCACTAACACACACACCACACGACGACCAAAATTCATTGGATACAGTTCTCGTAAGAAGTATTGGTAATCCGCCAGTCTGAATACTGTCATTGATTTCCTTCCACGGCAATTGTTGTGTCACTAATGATAACGGCCGTGGCATGGTAGCAAGTTTTTATTCACTCTTTTCCAAGGTAATAAATGTACTTTTTGCACAGAACTAATCGTACTACAGTGGCGAATCCAAATTGTTTAGTCACTAACTCACACACCACACGTCGCACAGACTTTTCTTCTACAGACAAAATTGTATCGTGTAAAAGAGTTTGGTAACCCTTTAACTCTTCCTCTGGAATTCGGTGTAGTATGACTAGCTTGTAAGAAGTAGGATGAGTAGCAACCAAAGTCGTCTGGTCCCCTGTCAGATGATCAATGCCTGACCATTGGAATCTTTCAAATGAATCAGTCCTCTTAAAGCATTTAGGTACTAGTGGTTTAAACATTGGTGACGTAACGGACGCAATTGTTCTTTGCCTTTGACTTGTATTTTGACAAACTCTCGGTAAATGCGTTCTCTCAACTCCACAGGCAAACCAAAATATGTTCTTTTGTAAAGTATCCATCAAGAGATTTTTGAGATCGTACCACTAAAGTAGGTAGTGACAGTGCGGGAACCATCGAGCATGTTCCAGGTAAGCTGAATCTTTCTGCTCACACTCATGTAGCGACACACCGCAACTGAAGCACTTGACTTTATCACCTTCGCCCAAATAGATAAATCCGGCTCTGGCTAATTCTTCGGGGGTAGGTTCTCCCAGATCTTTAGGCCATTTTCCTTGGAAGGTTTAGAATCGACTTTCAAAGTCGCAGTATTCAGACAAACGCACAGGGAAAGAATATTCTCCTTTCACAGGTTCATTTCGATGAGGGTACGGTGAAACCTGCAGTAGTTTGCTCAGGCATGGATGACATCCGTAGTGTGGTAGATGCATGGTTCCACGTTGAGGATGACATTGACCATGAAAACCAGTAAAGAGTCCACGATAACGAGTGGCATCGCTTTCGCGTCCCTCAGTTTGACACGCACAGCATTACTGTCCATGGTAGGTGTAGTAGTAGTAGTCATAGCAAAGTTCCCATGAAGTGGTACTGAATCTCTGAGGTTACAGCATACGGCACAGCATCACTGAACTTGAATGGTCTCTGTTTAAAAGGATTCATCTTTCTCGCTTGGTAATGGTAGTATCAATGAACCATCAGTCTTGGACATTTTCCCTTTTTATACTAGTCGTAATGAAGTCTCGAGCTTGTAAATCTTTCCTTTTTTATGCCTAGTTGTGGAAGTCTTCCATTTTTTTCTTCCTGGATAACGGTACTACTTTCTCTAAGGTACCGTCATATATGTACCGTAGTGTGATGGGTGGAAAGGCTATAGAAAGGTAAGGACAGTGCGGACACCGTCAAGTATGTTCTAGAATAACTGAATCTTTATAGATACATCGATCCATACGCAACCTCAGACCACAACTGAAACAGTGTACTTCATATCCCAATCCAATCTCAGGTCCCAAGTAGACAAATCCTGTTCTAGCTAAAGCATTCAGAGTAGGTAATCCTTCTCTATCCGTTGGCCATTTTTTTAAACATTTCCAATCAACTGGCACAATCACAATAGTCAGGCAAGAAGACAGGAAAATTGTACTGTTTGAACTTGGAGTTCTCAGTGGGTCCCTCGATCGATTCTTGCTGTGTCGAAGTCATCCTTCTTCTTGGTGGCTATCGTCTTGGAACCATTTTTTTATACCTGTGTGTCCGTACGGCAAAGTGAAGTGGTTGGGAAGTCACACTCGCTTCTGGTACACGATTTGATGCACTTTTTCCAAAGGCCGACTGACGATTTGGTGTGTGGCTAAAAGTACAATCTTGTGAGGTTGATAGGTGGTCACTTTAAAATCTTGATCCTCTACAGAATTTTGTCATTGGGGTGCTCGTCCGTCCAGTCTCCTAAACGATCTCCGTCGATTTTAGGGTGTCGCTGACCCAGGCGATAGATGTAGATGCAACTGTCCGTGTCAAAATACAGCACACGATCTCCTAACAGTTCTAAAGCTTCATACAATTTTAAGCGAGCATGGGCTGTCAGGTAGGCCGCAATGATGACATTTCCAAATTCGTCGGCATGTACAAAGTCCAGTTCTTCTTCGTAATTGACCAGGATTAAGTCCACACGAAGGACGTCCACGTGTTTCATGTATTTGGTTTTGTCGTGAATCATCTGGAAGTAACGGGAAGGTTCTGTCAAATACTCCGTCTTGGGTAAACACGGTCGTTGTACCATTTTTCCCAAAGCAATTTAACATCACTTTGGCAAACGATCGCCTTCCTTCGTTTTTTTCGATGTGGTATAAAGTGGTGCCATACTGCTCCAAGTATTTCTCTTTGAATTTCTTTTGAACTTTGGGAGTGTGGCACCAGGAAGGATAGCTACTGGCTTCTTGTTTCAAAAAGGCATCCACGTTGTCTGCGAAAATGCCTTTCTGAATCTCGTTACCCTTGTGGTACTGTTCTGTCTTGGGAAAGCGGTAAATTTCATACACTTCTAACAATTTGTATCCCAGGTCCAGAGCTTTAAACAATTTCACGCCGACCCACGTTCCTGTCAAGGCGCGTTCTTCTTGGGTGTGCTGACAAGGTTGGCCTTGGTTGCACGTTTCTGCACAAGTACGGCACAAGGGAAACATCAGTTTTCCTTGGCAATGGTGAGGTAAAACGGGATGATACAAGCCCATGTGAGGCAAGACTTTACATTTAATCACTCCTTCGTATTTTGTCGAATGTTTTCCACGTCAATGTGTTCCATCAGCAATTGTGGGTGCCCTGCGGGCAAGTAACAATATTTGCTCACGTAAGGATACAGCGAACACACGTCCAGGTATTTGATTTCTTCTCCTTTCTCTTCGCCAGCGTGTTACAGCAAACTGGTGGCATTCATCCATCCTCCGTACAAACTGCCCCGCGGATTCAGAGGGTCCACCAACTTGTAACTTTCCATGATGCGTTTAAACTCTGGATCGGTTTTCAAATGGTGATCGTACTCGTGTTCCCACATTTCCACCATTTGGTATCCTTGCTGTTCTAACTTTAAGCGCCACTGACAAGTGGCATTGTACAAGTCTTCCATGGTACATTCTAAAAACTGATTTTGGGTATACCTTTGAGGGTAGCCGATCGGACATCCGTGAAATAAGCTACTGCTAAACTTGTGCACGATCTTGGGATTTTCTAAGTTCCAACCATCCACCAAATACATTCGGATCGTCTTTTCACCTCCTCCGTTTTGGGCGTGTTGGATCCATTTGTCTTCTTTAACACACAAGTAATGTAGCCAGCGTACGGCTTTGACCGAGTATTGACATTTGACAAAATTGGTCGTTTGAGGGCAGATGACAGCCAGGGTCTTCTCGGGCATAAATCGTTTGCGGTGCACTAAGGAACACGCTTTGAAATGGTGCAGGCTTTTTTCAAAGGATCGATTCCTCCGTGCTTCATGAACAATTCTCAAACTTTTCCACAGCATCGCCGTAAAACGTCCACGTCGGATAGACAATACTTTAACATTTCTTCCTGAAAGTCGAAGGGATCCGAGGCGTGAGTTTGGTACCATGCGTAGAAAGCTTCTCGTTGTTCCGTGCGCATGTTGTCGGGGTGGTAGTAGTGAGCATCAGGCAAATGGGCTAGAATGGCCTGGTGATTGGCTTTGGTATTGAAAAAGTGCGGAAAATAACCTTTAACCATTTCTGTCATTCCAAACGTTTTAGGCATTCAGCTCAATGGCATGAGCAAGTAACTCATCGAATCCTTAAACTGCACTTGTCCCACTTGCATGGAAATGATTTTGGCTCCGTTCAAGGTGACTTTAGGACGTTCGTTACTTTGTTCCGTATAGTATTTCAGAAGAAACTGTCCATCGTATCCCGAGAAATTGTGAGCCATCATCGTGGCAATCTCCGTAACGTTCGATGTCTTCTTGGCGCCACGTCTCGTCAATGGGATCTAAGATCCACTGGGCGAAATCTCCCAGCGTGTTTGGTCCCCGAAAGATTTTTTTACGTCCTCCAGGAATCTTGCTGCAGTGAGGACAATGACTAAAGATAGGCTCTTGGGTGCACTTCCCACACGCTCGATGAGCCACTCAGAAATTAGGAATGTGAATGCCGGTCTCTTGCATGCATTCAAAATCGAAAAAAAAAAAATGAAATTGCCTTTCTTCTTCTGGTCATCTTCTTCCTCCTCCTGTTGGGGTTGGTATTCGTGTTCCAAGTCTACGATTTGGTGACAAATGTAACATCGTTTCTTTCCTGAATATACGTGAGCCTTGGTACTATTGGTACGTATGCCTTGTCCATAAGTAGGGTACATTCTTTGGAGCTGACAAGCACTTTTCCCCTGTGAACGTTGCGTCTTCAGATGTTGTTGGTAACAGATAGGGCTGACAAAAGTGCGCTGACAAGTTGGGCAATGCATTCGTTGTTGTCCTTCGTCAAGACAGGGTTTAGAGACCAAACATCCCTCACATTTCGATCCACAATACTTGTGTTGCTCTCGATTGTTATACCCATAGTCACATTTCTCACAGTAATAACTGTATCCCAGGAAACCAGTGACATCGTTGGCATCCGTTAGTCTCGAGAGACGATGGAAATGCTCCCATGAGAGGTATCCCGGTTGGCAGTTGTGCAGCGTCTTCTGTGGCTATGGAGCCCCACACGGGAGTGGCAATCCTTGCTGCAGTTGCTGCACTTGAAGGTTAAGTCTGGTGTGGGTTGGAGCTGCTTCCTATTCCTCTGAGATCTTTTTTCATCAGCGAGCAGACGTAGCTTGTCCTCGCCGGCTTTCAGTCCGGTGATCAGAGCATGTCGCCAGCTGGACTTGTCTAGAGCAAGCTCTTCCCAGGTGTTGACATCGATCTCAAGGGCTTTCATGTCGTGCTTGCAGACATCCTTGAAGCGGAGATGTGGCCGTCCGATCGATCTTCTGCCAGAGGCAAGCTTAGAATAAAGAAGGTCTTTGGGGATCCGTCCGTCACCCATCCGACGTACATGGCCCAGCCATCTGATGCGACGTTGGCAGAGGAGTGTGACCATGCTGAGAATCTTGGCACGTTCAAGCACCTCATTATTTGTCACTCGATCGCTCCAGGTGATCCCGAGTATGCGTCGGAGGCATCGCATGTCTTTTCTCCTGTGAGGCGTACAGGGTCCAGGTTTCGCTGGCGTACAGGAGAGTACTTAGCACACAGGCACGGTACACGGAAATCTTAGTGTTCAGGGTCAGCATGCTGTTGTTCCACACTCTCTGCGACAACCTAGAGAGAGTTGTTGACGCCTTTCCAATCCGCTTGCTGAGCGGCGTCCAGTGAGAGGTTGTTGGTGATGGTAGAGCCGAGGTACGTGAACTGACTGACTACTTCTAGTTTGTAGTTGTTGATGATGATGCTGGGAGGATCCGCGTCCTGAGCCATCACGTTGGTTTTCTTTAGGCTGATGGTCAACCCGAATTCATCGCATGCTTTAGCAAAGCGGTCCATCAGGCGTTGTAGTTCAGCTACTGTGTGAGTGGCTAGAGCAACATCATCTGCAAAGAGAATATCCCTAATGGTTGCTTCTCTTACTTTGCTCTTTGCCTTCAGTCGTGCCAGGTTGAACAGTCTGCCGTCTGATCGCGTGTGCAGGTAGATCCCTTCTGTGGACGTCCCGAAGGCGTACTTAAGCAGGACAGCGAAGAAGATGCCGAAGAGCGTGGGGGCAAGGACACAGCCTTGTTTCACTCCGCTGTGGACGTTGAAGGGGTCGGACAATGAGCCATCATACTGCACTGTGCCTTTCATGTCGTCATGGAAGGACTGGACCATGCTTAGCAGCTTTGGAGGGCATCCAATCTTCGTCAGGATTTTGAAGAGTCCGTCTCTGCTGACCAGATCGAATGCCTTGGTGAGGTCTATAAAGGCCAGGAAGAGGGGTCTGTGTTGTTCTCTGCACTTCTCCTGCAGTTGCCTGATGGAGAAGATCATGTCGATTGTGGACCTGTCTGCGCGGAACCCGCACTGAGACTCTGGATACACTCTGTCAGCAAGCGTCTGCAGTCTGTTCAGGTTGATTCGTGCGAAGACTTTACCCACGATGCTAAGAAGTGATATGCCCCTGTAGTTGTTGCAGTCGCTTCTGTCGCCCTTGTTCTTGTACAGGGTTACGATGTTGGCGTCTCTCATGTCCTGAGGTACTGCACCTTCATCCCAGCACTGGCAGAGGAGGTCGTACAGGTGTGTGAACAGCACGCTGCCGCTGCACTTGATGACTTCTGCTGGGATGCCATCCTTCCCTGTGGCTTTACCTGAGGTCAGTTTCTCTAAGGCCATCTTTAGTTCTGCCGCAGTAGGTTTCTCATCCAGTTCGGTCATACAAGGGAGGTTTTCAATGGCGCTGAGGGCATCATTGGTCACGTGGTTCTCTCTGGAGTACAGTTCAGAGTAGTACTCCACTCAGCGCTCCATCTGCTTTCCCTTGTCGTGGATGGTATCCCCTGCAGAAGACTTCAGTGGTGCTATCACTTTCTTTGTGGGACCCATTGCTTTCTTTGTGCCATCGTACATGCCTCTGATGTTTTCGATATCTACTGCTTACTGGATGCTCTGACAGAGCTGGAGCCAGTATTCATTGACGCACTGCCGTGCTAGCCTCTGCATTTTGCTTCTGGTAGACCTGTATGCCTGTAGTGTCCTCTGGCAGGGGGAACGCTTGTATTCCAGGTGGGCACTGCGACGCTCTTTAATGGCTGGCATGAGTGTGGCGGAGTTTGCCTCAAACCAGTCGTTGTTCTTTGTCTGCTTCTTACCAAAGATTCTTGTGGCTGTGCTGTACACAGTATCTCTGATGTGGTCCCATCTCTCTTTGGCACTGCCGTAGGGAGGTTCTGAACTGAACGCCTTGGAGAGGGCGTAAGTGAATTCCTCAGCCTTGTCTGGATATGACGTCTTGCTCACATCAATGTGTGGCTTACCCACTTGCCTAAAGTGATGGATCTTCTTTGGTTGAAGCTTAATTTTACAGCAAACTAGCGAGTGATCGGTGTAGCAGTCAGCGCTGTGGAATGTACGAGTAGGAAGCACACCCTTCATGGCAGACCGTCTCGTGATGATCAAGTCCAGCTGGTGCCAGTGTTTGGACCAGGGATGCCTCCAAGACACTTTGTGCTGTGGTTTCGTCTGAAAAAATGAATTGGTGATGCTGAGATCGTGGTACGAGCACATCTCTAGTAGTCGCTGACCGTTTTCATTCATCTTCCCAATGC
>JAECUM010027310.1:0-25428 GCA_016617855.1 Megalonaias nervosa | reverse complement strand
TTTTTTTTTATGATTGATTAATTGATTGATTAACCCATATGTGTGCGCGGTTAGTGGGGGGACTTGTAAAAGCTAAAACAATGAAAATTCTGAAAATAATGTCTGCCTTATACTTATGTAAATGAAGCTACTGATGGATGGAAGCATGATTTCTTTATGTACCTTGAATAACTCAACAATGTTTCACGTACATTAAAGTGCAGTTTTTTTCCCGTTGCACTTGACAGGACCGTTGTAAGCAAGAATGTATGTTAAGTAGTGGCGATCTGCGTGCGGTTCATATATCACTTATTTTTGTATTTTGACAAAGCGTAAGAGGAAAGTAGAGTTGATATCCCATCTTCGCTAGCCAAGGTTCCGATAACCCTATCTACACATTGGCATATCGTGCAGGTATTTCTGTGCATCCAGTCAAAATTAAGTAGGAACAGTGGTCAAATTTGAGCAACTTAATTTTGATTGGATCCGGTGGCTTGCCGCCTCATCCAATGAAATTCACAGACCCGAAGCTCAGAAATATCTACTCGATATGCCAAGTTGTAAATAGGATTATCGGAACCTTGGCTGGCGAAGACGTTGGTATCCAAGATTACAAGTAAGACAAGAATGCATACATTTTGACAATGATTGATTTCTATTTTTAAAAAAAATACCTCCGCAGGATAAGTGAAAATGAAATAGGGTGATGGCATGCACGATGCTTTCAGAGAAATCTTCAGAGAGCGACGAGAGCGAAAATATGCAATGATATAGTTTGGAGAAGAAAAGGAATTTTACAACAGGAAATTTAAGGATTTGATGGAAAAGGAAACAATAAAATATTTGTCAATTTATCCGAACAATAAAAAGCAGGTACCTATTTAACTTACTCTGAAGATCTGAATATGAAAGAATTTCATACAAACAGAAACCATTGAATGAATTGTCTTTAACCAAAGATAATCGAGATATTATACATCAACAAACACGACTCAGTTGAAGCACGAAGGGAAGAAAACAGATCGAAAGCATGATTCAGCCTGTTTGGTTACTGGACAAAACATTCATTTGGAACACCTTAATATTAAGCTCGACGAAACAAAATATCAACATACAAATTTGGAAAAAGCTACCTTCCTAACAATAACGATGAAATATTTAAAATCAGGAATGCAGTTTGAGGCGATTTAGTTGTTCGTTCACTGGTTGGAACACTTGAAGGGTGGGAGCGGGTGGGATATAGAGGGCACATTTTACAAGCAAGAGTTACCTCTATAATACAAACATGATATATACAAGGTCGAAATAATCTTTAAGACCAAAATAATGATAAATAAAATAATGTACTCGTAAAATGGAGAGGGTATGATGAATCCTTCAACAGCCGGGAATCTGACGAAACTATAAGGCCATGAAGCAAATGATAACCAAATATACACTTTGATCTTCGGATACATTCGAAGCACAACACATCAATGGCAGCATCAAGGCATACGAAAACGTTAATTTCCTGGCAGATAATGATGTTCTAAAATGTGACATGTTGAAAACCCAGTACAATAAAAAATGAAAGAACCAACACAGGTCTGATATTTGAATACCAGAGGGAAAAATAAAATACATTCCAAAACAGCAGAAGTGAACCACATACTAGCACACATGACGACGCGTTACAATGGCTGCGACGTAGACAGTGTGATGACTGTGCAAGAAAGGACATGATAGAATAAATCAAAAGTGGTAACATTAAGAAAAAGAAATTTTATACAGATCTAAACAAAAGCTGACAAAAGCACCAAATGTTTAAGACTACACGCTAATTATACAATTTTTAGCAACATAATCTGCAATGAAAATCAAATTAAAGGTTCATAATAACATTGAAATTTTTCAAATTCATTCAAAAACAGATGTTGTATTCACACTATTAATGATGCATTTTTCATAGACAAACTTGTTAACGTGTATAATTTGAATGCATCTTTAAAACCTTAAATCACAAAGAACTACAACACAATCAACCAAAATCAGTTGATATTGGAGGAACTAGTATACCGCTTGAATGAAGTAAAGTTATGTACATTTTCATGATGTGTAGATATACAGATTTTAAAGACGCATTTCATGACATTTAGCAGTCAATGGCATTAAACTACACAAATAAGTGGTAAAATCACCATTTGAGATTCACTCAGTTACAAAAGGTTGAAAATGCATAAATAAAATCTAAAGAGTAAGTGGGGAAAAATGACATACAAAATACGACAGATGCAATGATTGTTAAAAAATCGAGAATGAACTGGTACGACAGTGGCGAAAAAAGACGAGACAGACAGAGACAGAGGAAGAGAGGGACAGACAAAAATATTACAAAACATTGCATGTAAATGTGAAAAACAGTAAACAGAGGGTGATCAGATTTTCACAGGAAAAGCCAATTTCATGTTAATTTGTTTGAAGTCTAATTAACTAGGTATACATACAGACGAAAGCACTATCCTGCTTTTATAGATGTTGTAGAGTATGGCGACAATATTGACGGACTACTGATCCAAAGAACTACATATCGTTTCTTAGGTGTCTGTGCCTCCACTAATGTACTTCACATTTAAGAAAAACAAACAAAGGCAGCACATTATCATGATCTTGCCATTTGATTTAATATCATAGCAGGTAGTGCATGTAAGGCGACTTATTAACCAGCCTGGCTGGTCTAGACCTTTCCGTCTAATGACGTGTGCTCCAGACTGAGACGGTTAGACACTGACTCTCCTCTGTTTGGGTTCAGTTGACTCGGAATATCTCGCGGCCTGGGTTTGATTTCCAACAGTGACAGAAAATACACTTAATGAGATAAAACTCTACTGAACTCATTTGCTCACATACAATTCATTGAACATTTTTTAAATCACTACACTTCAAGTTCTACACTTGGATTGTATGAAAAGGAACAGAGCACAGAGTGACATGAGATTTTGGCAGAATCAAACTAGATGAGCAGTGGGGATGACATCGTCTGGTTGTGGGATTTACAACTGTTATTTAATGAACAAAAATGTACAAGAATTCGTAGAGCAGAACTTTGCATGACAACTTGGAACACATTCACATGAATTTAAAAAGAGCTATGATTGAATATTAAAATCGTTAAACATCACAAGCTGTTGCAAGCACACTGCGTGATAGAAATGAAAGAAATTCATGTAATCCAAACAGTATGAGTCGTTATCACAAATTTATATAACCCAAATAGTACGAGTCGTTATCTGATTTGGTTTAAAAGCAAAGTTGTTTTTCTTAGAAGCTGATGAAATGACAAAACCTATACAAAACAACATTGGAGACCAAGAAAATCAACAACTCTAAAGAACATTGCGAGACTCTGTGTACATATCGCTCAATGCATCAAATGCTTTAACTTTTCAGGTAATACTCAGCATATACTGAGAGACAAATGTCGTGTGAAACAAGAACATTATTGACTCTGTTTACCTCACAGAACTTAAATCTGCTCTCATAGTTTCCATCAGCGTACTTTTGAAGAAGTTGTTTCAAATGTCATTAGGTACACCATCAAATATGGGTACTGGAGAAATTGCAAAACAAATTATTCCTTTTTCACTTAGTTTACAATCGCCTATCTCACAGTACATGAAACTTTACCTAAGAAACTATTTTCACTTTAACGACGTGTGTAAAATGAAAATTACATTGTAAAATGCTAATTTTTCTTTACCAATAACATAACACAGCATTTATGTATAGAGAAATTTCGACCGAAACGAAAATACCACGTATGTTTTATACAACATTAGACTCCACTCTTCTGGTAGTTTAAGTACTTTTGAAAAACTCGTCCTTCCAAGTTGTCATTCAAGTTGACAGATCAAAAGCTATTTTCTAATAGATTGAACGCTATAGCGGTGTTGGAATGAAATATAAAAGTTTCGCAAATTTTGAATTGGGTCGAATCTAGTATGACAACAATTTCATGGTGTATGAGAATAACCTCAACTGGTTTAGTTGTTTCCGGCATACAAACCGATGTAGTTGTTCTTTGACCTTCAATGGGTTTTAGAAGAACGTTAATCTGACTTGTTGCACACGTTTTTAAGGAGAAGTCGATCTACAACAAAGTTCTGAAACGTAATGAAATAGTAGCATCTGCAATCAGTAAGTTTAACAGTATCGATAAGCAATGCATGAAAACGAAATCAACCACGAAGAATTTATTTTCTTTCTCGATAAATACAATAGATACAAATGAGATAAAAACGTGACAGAGATAAAAACAGTAGACACTACGAAGAAATAAAGAAACTGAAAGAAACCTTTTAAAGCTTGACAAAAAATGATCGAAAAGAGAAAGATATACCAAAGATTCGTGCAGGGAAGAAAACAAGGTAAAAGGGGAAGCATTAAGTAAATGATACTGAGAAAAGATCCAACCTTGTTTATGGTCGAAAAAGCACAGTACATGTTAAGTTATATTACCATTGACGGTTTCTGTGAGAAATAAATCTGTTACCAGTCCAGGTGATGAAAAGAAATGACAGTCTAATCGAGTTTTCAAATAGGCTACTTTGCTGGGTATTACAATAGTTTTGGTGAAGTCGAGGGCAATATATTCTATTACACAGACATAATGAATGAAACAAGGACTGTTTTAATACCCGATGGGTTTCATAACTTGTACGTGAATAAAGATGTATAAGCCAAAATTTAAAAGTTCACATCACCAAGCACATATATCACCAATCACATTTCTAAACGGGTAGGATCCAATAGCCAGAGAACTTTACTAGCGTCTATTAAATCTGATGATCTACATGAAATCAGTTCAAATATTTCACTGATAGGTTCACGACCTCATAAATGCCGAGCTATTCAGCGTTGTTAGAGGTTTGCTGGTTAATGCTTTTCATTGCCTCTTAGTTTCATACAATGATCACTATAACCAATAACAGCTAAGTAAAATTAAGAGATTGGATATCAACATGAAATATGAAGATGGAATGCTATAGAGTTTCACGATATGCATATGATTTATATTTTCACGTGACTCATATAATCAAATGATGTACATGCACTGTCGCTAGATAAATAACACACATGTCTCTGAGCAGCTCTATTTAGCGAGCCTATACAAGTTACGTTTTCCTTTGAGCATTGAGGGAAAAGAACCAGAGTGATAGTTGTCACATTGAGTCAAATAGGCTACAATGACTTAAACCCCATCAATAACTATCATACAAATACGTTTGTCTGTTGGATGAACCGATCCAGTTACCAGTCGGTCTACAGAAAGACATGTTGACGCTCAAATAAGCAAAACATCTGGAGATCAATCGTTTGCAAGATAGCAAAATATAGAGATACACATGTTGAGAATACATTAGCAGCAATTGAATAGATTGGTTCCGAAAGGGTTTGCAAAATATGAGAACCTCACCAGCAGGGAGGACGAATACTACAACTTTTTTAGGAGGGTTATTTCGCGAAAATAAAGCTTCCTCAAAAATGAAAATTCAAACGTCAATAATGTCAAACCGTAGCTTCTAACCGACCAAGACTTCTCTGATTGGGTTAGCTCATGTTGTTATTTGATCTTTTGACGCTTGTGTTTTTGTCTTTTATGCGGTGCTTGTTTATGTACCCGGACACTCATTGTTTGTCGTCGCCCTCCCTGCTGCTGTGTGGGTGTGACTTAATTAAATTATTATTATATTAATAATAACGCTAGCCATGGAATCTCACACAGCTAAACTAGCTCCACAGCGATTAGAGGCAATTAAGAAATATCTCCCCGTCCGCGATTCTGTTAAGCAACAACTACAAGCGCGTCAGGAGTCTCAGGTGGAATTTACAGAGGGTACAGAACAGTTATTTAAACGAATTATCGAACCAACAAAGAAAATTGTTACAGCAACTGAGGCAGCACAAAAAGCTCTTGAGATGTTACCTGTTGATATTGCTGGCCGTCTTCGAGCAACTCGACCACCACCCCGGCAACCTCCTCAACCACAACCTGAAGTTCAACCACAACCTGAACCACCAAAAACCAGAACCAAGATAATAGATAAATTTACGTCTGAAAGTATTGCCGCTATCAAAGACCAAAATCGAATAATTAATATTGCCGCGTATGGATATCATCAAAGAGATAAATATGTAAAACCCGAATAGGTTCATAATCTGAAATATGGCGATTGGGTCAGGGAAGTATATCGTATTGCTTACGATACTCCGCAGATCAGATCTGAGGAAGATGTTAATCAGTTTGACCATTTTAACCAGTCAGTACGCGAGTATATAGAACAAATGAAACAAGCAAGAAAAAAAAGAAGACATGAAGCAGAAACTTGAAAAAGCAAGAGCACAAAAGGTATTAAGAGCAGGGAAGAAAAAAGCGGGTGAAACAACAAGTGAAGAAGAAGAAGAATGGCAGGATGCAAGTTCTACCCCCGGTGCTACTGGAAGTGGTATTGGTACAGGTACCAGAAGAAGTGGTCTTATTACTCAATGCCCCAGCAACTTTCTTTCCGATGTTGAACGACTAGAAATCCTGATTGGCGGAAAACGAGCCGGTAATAATTCCCCAGAAATCATTAATGAAACAGCTGATATTTGTCAGATATTATTTACAGGCGGTATCATGGATATTAATGTTTATCGGTCCCTCATTGATGAAATCGCCGATGATTACCGCAGTCATAAAGGGTATACAATTAGATCTGTGACAAGAATATAAGATAATCATACATAATGCTCAACGTGGGCCTGTAATGGTCAGGGTGATAAATTCGCGATTACCTACGTATAAAGATACCTACGGAGATGGACTCGGTGATGTTGTTCAGGGACTATTCAGAAGGATGGCCCCAAAAGCGATACCGATTGCAAAGCAACTGGGAATGAAAGCTATTAACGTTGTTCGTGATAAAGGTATTGATGCTGTTGGTGATGTTGCCGGTAAAGCATTCTCGGCAATCAAGGACAGATTAGCACGATTAATATGCACACCGCAAGCGGTCCGACCTCAGCCAGAAAAATTGCCCAGTACTGAAGTTATGCTTGCAAATGTTAGTAAAATAATAAATCAAGCCGCGAATCAAAAATTAGCAGAGTTGGCTGGTGTACCCCTATCAGAAAAGCAAAAAAAAAAAAAAAAATTTAACTGCTAGTCTGATAGCAGAAGTGGTCTTCGTGTTAGACGATAGCAAGTATAATAAAGATGTTTAAACGTGTATCTGATCCAGCATTTGACATGGACGCACCAGTTCTCAAAGATGAATTGATACGTCATTATCAATATTATTCTTATGACACACGTGTACCCAACGCACGTGGAAGAATTGAGTTGCAAGTTCAAGATACAAGTAGATATTTCTTACCCGCTGAGGCATTTATTGAGATCGAAGGTAGACTTTTGAAAGCAGATGATACAGCATACTGAATCGGTGATCGAGTTGGTTTTGTTAATAATGACGTCATGGCGTTATTTAACAGTGCCACTTACATCATTGACGGAAAGAATATTGAATCATGCTTGGAAAACATCGACGTTGCCACGATGATGCTTGGCCTTGCAAGATACAGCGATGATTACTCGAGATCAGCTGGTCCATCAACGATGTTTGCAAAGTATGCAACTGATCAACCCGAAAGTAGAACGTAAGGGAAGGTGATGTAAGAAACGCTGCAGGGGATGGAACTACCGGTGCAGTACTATTGGGATTCGCAGCACGCAGATCGATGTTAAATATCAATGAAGAATTTTCATGTGTGATTCCGCTATCGCATATATTTGGATTCTGTAGAATGTTAGAAAGGTCATTTTCGGAGCCAAGCATACAGTTGTACTTGTTAGAAAAGCCACCGACAATGATGCAATATGGCGTGATGCTGCCATTAATGTAGGTAAAGTAATACTAACAAAACTTTCGTTGTGGATGCCAGAACAACGGTTACGTTCTTTAATGGATAAAGGTGGCAAATCCACATTATTATGGTTGACGATGACCACAGAGAGTATTCAAAGTAATGTTGCTGGGTTATTCACATGGCGGATAGCATCACAGCAGGGGGTGTCAGCACCACGACATATATTCATCGCATTTCGGGAAAATGCCAGAGTAGATTCGCAGGAACAAAATCCAATGGTGTTTGACACGCTTGGGGTTAGTAAAGTTTCTTTGAGGATGAATGGACATCAAGAACCTTCTGAAGAAGTGTTGCTGAATTTTGAGAATAATCATCTTGCACGTGCTTATCATCGGTTGATGACATTCATGGGACGTGATCAGAATGTTGATTCTGGTTTGCAGATATCTCAGCGGGATTTCACAACATTATATCCAATCTATTATTTCTCACTGGACCACTTGGAATAGTTCAGACAATCAGTCGTTGATATTCACTTCCGAGCTCGAATAGCTCGACTGCACGCTGTTGGTTATAGAGCAATCGCTGTTATACTCTCAGATAAAACAATGTTGCTTGAAGGTGTTGGTGGACGAATGAGAGTCATTGATGCCCCAGTCGAAAACATGTAATTTAATCGGTCGTGATATTATAATGTCATATCATCACATTAATGTTACTCTGACTCCTGGTCAGATTAAAAAGCTGCAATCAGTATCAAAAAGGAACTGTGGAATAAAAATATTACTGAAATCAGAACAGATCGCAGGTGGTCAAAATAAACTATCACTGACTGAGCGTCAGCTCAAGCACTTCAATGACACCAAACGATCAAAGACCGGCGTACGACTTAATCTTTCTGCGGGTGCCATTAAAGACACTGCCAAGACGGGTGGTATATTTCCACTTCTCGCATCTATACCAGCGTTGATAGCCGCTGAAGCTTAAGCAGTTGCAAAAGCAACTGCACTTGGTGCTGTTGGAACTGCCGCTGGATGGAATTAAAGAAAGCAACAGGTCACGGACTAAAAACTTCCAAAAAGGTCAATCCACGGGGAAAGGTCTAAGACTGCCAGGAACCCCTCATTCATGGTACGGTCAATCCACGGGGAAAGGTCTAAAACTGCCCGGGACACATCGTTGATACTTCCTATGTCCAATTTTAATTTACTTGATGCTGCTAAGCGACCTAAATATAAAAAACTTCAGAGGTGTTTTTATGATTAATTACCAAAACAACCAAACCCACTGGGTTGCATACGCGATTGATCCACGTGGAATTATTTATTTTGATTCGTATGGACTGGCGCCACCAAAAGAATTTTTAAAATATGTTGACGCTGAAATGCACAGCATTCCGCCAATCTAGTATTCAACATTACCAACACAGAGAATAACTGATCCGCCAATAGGTGACCGTGAAGTAACTGTTGAACTCGACGCTGTGTCATCATCAAGAACACCGTCGCACGATTATACCACCAGATGATATAACCATCCACCGTCGTTTTAAGCGGGTCTTAGTGAATATACATTGGTAGATTTTTTTGGAAGATCTTCTCGGAGTCTCAAACCTCAAGGTGAATTATCCAAATATGCAACACTTGATCATGTCAAGGACGAGCTCGCTAATCTTTTGCGTCTCGTAGATGTGGACCAAAATGAAGTTGTTGTTTTTCAGGATCAACAAGGACGGTTAAAGACGAGTAATATCCTGTTGACAGATATTATTCTGCGAGTTCCAGATGCAACCGAAAATAACTTAGCGGTATTTACTAAAAACGGTAAAATTAAAAACTCTGAGGAATCGGTCTTAACACTCATGGGAGAGATTGCTGAACGCACCAGAAGAATTGGAGATATTATGCATGGCAATCTCAATATGAGCAGAAATACAATTATCAGTGTGATAGAACCGAAATCAGACGATGATGTAGCAACAAAAAGATACGTAGACAGTAACAACAACACGATCAGAACTGAGATTATTGATCGTTTGCTATCCGCCGGTGATACAATGACTGGTTCTCCCAATATGGCTAATAATAAAATTACTGGTCTTAGAGAACCAGAATCAAATGATGACAAAGAAATACGTCGACAATAGCAACATCTCGACGATGATCTCGTGAATGATGATCAATGATGGAATGGCCACATTTAGATCCGAAGTTTCTACTCACGTAAACGCGTTTACAAATTTTCGTAGAAACGTAAATAGAGCCATTAATGAATTTTTGGAATTCTAGCAGTCATCGACATTAAGCTCTCTGACATAAAAAGATTACCGATGACGTAGTATATACAGTAGCGTCTGGATCAGCGTTATGGAATCACTCAATAGATCCATCAAATATGGCGCTAAGGTTACCGGCATATACAGATTCTCAGTACTCCAAACTACAACATTTACAATATTCACCATAATTTCACGGCGTTCTTCAGTCCTGATTTCGTCTGGATCTGCGTTAGCGATATTTGATCAAGACGACTAGGGAACATTAGTGGTGGAACCCGAAGGAGAAGGGCTCGGCATGTTGTATTATAGGTGTCTTGAATTAGTCGCTAAACTACCACCTACCTAAATTATATAATGAACCAATCAATTTGCTTTCAACGCGATGTTGCAACGCAACATTATAGATACGAGCAAGTGTGTTTATTGCAGACCCAACTGAAAAATATCAGTGATGAGTATACAGTAAAACTAATAAAATACCGCAGACGCGTCCTTGTTACTGATATAATTGTATATTCTGCATCCGCAGTAGTCGCTGTAACAGCAGCTATAATAGAATCATTATCAGCCACGTACATAATAGCACCAGTAATAGGAATTGGTAGTGCAGTTATAACCGGTGTTGCTGGTATTCTTAATATCGTCGCCAAAAAATACCCACGTGCGCGGTTGATAAATTACACGAATATACAACCTTGCTATCAGCGGCCACACACGCGCATGCCAAATTATCATCGCTGATATCATCAGGGCTCAATGATGGAATAATATCAGATCAGGAATTCGCAGAAATGATATAGGTTTACCATGAATCAACTGGAAACCAAACCCCGCTGACAGAGTCAAGGGACAAAGATCCCTAATTTAAATCAGGAAGTAAATAATATTGTCACTAATGATTCAATCACAAGAATTGCTAGAACAAATCGTCGCTAGTACAACACCACCAACAACTACGATGATATCAGCGAGCTCAACCAATCCTGAATTCGACGTTAGCTTTCCAACGGCAATTCCAGCCAAAGAAATAGCATTAGCACAATTGCGAGTATTTTACAGCTGGCCAAATATTAGATCAAAGTCATTTGGTGGGTTGCAAGCAAATAATTTATTAGTGTTTTCTTATAAAAATAAACCCGATGGAACTCCAGACTGGAATGTTGTTGGTATTCCTACGAGCAGTTATCAAATAGAACAGATCAATAGAGAATTCTAACGCAGGATTAAATCACAGGAAAAGAATCCAAAATCGCTATTACAGTTCACTAACCAACATTATAAGCCGCGATAGAAATATCAACACCCGACTGCGCCGTAGATATATATCAGTCGGCGATCCGAACCGTGTTAGGATGGCCAGAGATAGCACCTGTTTATCAAGGATCACCAGAACCTCAACGTGGTGATTTTGTTACAGACAATCAAGAGTACTGGGGAAAAACTCCAGATTACGAAATATGGACATTAATACAAGAATTCAAACTTGGATTACGATTCAAACCTTATCAGGAGGAAAGAAGATCCACTACCTTGGTATTGAATCATAGAAGATATTCGTTTTCAACATCTAACCTCGGAAATTATTTCGAAGTCATTAATGCTGAGCACAAACGAATGAATGACAAACTACGCTAGTCATTCACCCTTTATATAAACGAGTATCCCCCCGTTAGCGATTATCTGAGGGGGCGGGGAAATCATCAAGCAAATAGAACACCTGAACAAATTAGCATTGGATTTCGATAATTATAATCAATAAATTATACAAGCGGTGATTGAAAGCAACGACCCTGATAAAATTGGTAATTTCTCAGCTAAACAAATATTCCTGCTCAGATATTCGACCGCAACAATTCAGTTGTCGGAGGCAGATCTGCCAACATTTAAACTTCAGGAATTTAACGTCGACGAGCTGAAGAAAAACGTCAATGATATCATCGGTGAATACTTTCCCAACATCGTAGGCGCGTGGAGAAAAATATCTCCTACCGCAATTATTCTCAAACATAACAATGATGCAGGCGGCGGTGGTCGTCATATATCACCAGGTATTGTCGCGAACACATCAACGATCGCAGTCAATCTTGTATGTGATGCAATCGAGCGCAGCTATCAACCAGATCCTGAAAGATCCAGGCAGGTACATACAGCAAGGATATATCTAATATTCATTTACCCCTGAAGTACCTCCTGGTTTTTTAATTGTGTCAGTACCCGTTAATCCGGTTTATCTATGATGTCATAATCCGCTGTTGTCACGGATATATTTTAGACTTACTTACCAGACAGGACACCTTCTTGATTTGCGAGATGAAGTTTTGACTATAAGTTTATATGTGAGATCCTGACTGATCTCTTCTCAAATTAAATCACACAAATAAATATAATGGATGGAATAATTGCCGAGATAGAAAAACTAACCCATGCACAACAATTGATGGTGTGTTATTATTGTCTAAACAAACTTCGTAGTAAGATTCTCGATGATGTAATCGTTATAGTAACAAATTCTCGATTAATGGAAAAAAATATCTGAATCTGAGACAGAACAAATAAAAAAATAAATCTGAATCTGAGTCAGAATAATGAATACAATTTTCACTTTCACAATCCCTCTTGACTTTCATCAGTGACTTTGTCATCTAGTTTACAATAGTACATAAATTTTTTCAGCTGTCGCACACGTTAACTCACAATCTTCTTTGTTTTGTGTTCGCATGAAAACTCCGATCTAACTTTCTCAATAGCGTTTGCGAGTGAAACAAATTTTCCAATATCCTCATCATCGACATAAAGTAGTGATTGTTTCATGGATTGCTGAAGTAATTTAATAAATCTGTATCCAGCTGCTAGTGTATATCTGCCATAATATTTCCGTTCCTGTAGCGCTTCAAAATCATTTGTGATTGTTTCAGGATCCATCTGACCAGATAATTCTATATCCTCATCATTTAATTTTTTATTCTCAGAAATAATTGAATTAATATTTTCGGAATTCATTATATAATAAATATTTGCTTCAAATAAAAATATTTCTGAATCAGAATCAGAATAAAACTATAAAAATACAAACATTTCTGAATCTGAATAAAAATAAAAATAAAAATAAAAATATTTCTGAATCAGAATAAAAATAGAAAAATACAAATATTTCTGAATCAGAATAAAACATTCAAAAAAAGTAATTTTGAATCAGAATAAAAATAAAAATATAAAAATTAAAATACAATTATTTCTGAATCTGAATAAAAATAAAAATACAAATACAAATATTTCTGAATCAGAATAAAAATATTAAAATAAAAATATTTCTGAATCAGAATAAAACTATAAACAAAAAATAAACAGTAGGCATGATGAGCGGTTACCATTCCACGGGTCCCATCATTAGCCAGTATTTGCCGTTCCATGGGGTCTTTTAATGAGGCCTATCTTCTGGCCGATGAGCAGCCTTCATGGGAATTTTTTCTTTCTGGCTGACATTCTTTCTGAATGTCCTTGTGTGGGGTAGCATCATGAGGTTAAGAGCTCATCACCGTTACTGTTTATATTTGAGGGCTCCAGTTTTTCAATTTTACGCGTAAACATACCCCCTGGTGAATCGCTAAGTACAAAACGAAATTTGAGACACTCAGAGGGTTGCCTAAGCTTCAGTTTCATGCATACACACACACACACACACACACACACACACACACACACACACACACACACACACACACACACACACACACACACACACACACACACACACACTCACACACACACACACACACACACACATCAAACACCGTGGAGAGTGCAAAACGGCACACACCCCAATTATTAATGACAAAATGCGAAATATCGTCCACCGTCGACAAATTTGTCAGTCACGGGTTTGGAACGCCAGATCTCGAATATGAGAATCCGCCACGTTAGCACTGGACCACGGATCATCTTTACAGATATATGTTTGAAACATTAATATCAAGTTACCTAACGGGCAATTCCTACAAGCGATCAGTATGCTGAATAAATCACAATCGTTGTTTAATTGCGTTAACTGCAGTGTGGATTTATTTTAATTTCCAAAACACGGTACGAAATATCTGCATTTAATAATCGCACATACATTTATATAACTGAATAAATCTGCCAGATGTCATTCGGGAACTATCTTACCTAGAAATTTAAGAATAGCTTACCTGGATTTACGCGCAAGGGGCGCGCGTGTCTTCTAGTTTTCCTGAATTATAAGGGACATAGAGTCAGTGACGAAGTTCAAGGGTGTAAAACATAGAAGAAAGAGAGACACTCCTGGTGTAACATATCCTAACAGAGTCCACCCGACGAAGCCAGGGACGGAGTCAAGCGGGAAAAGAAATACAGTGTGTGAGACACAAAAATAATAATCGTGGCAGTCATATAATATTACGCAGTTACAAGCGAGACTACTACTTAATTACTCTATCGGAGATAGCTTTGCTTGGCAGAGTTATCTCCCTTCACCTTGCAAATAAAATTCAAAGAGCTAAACTAGATTCAGCGTCTGTCAGGATATACTGAAACATTATTCGCTGATATCATTTCTTTGAAAATGCTGATCTGTATATTTTATCTGCGACATATTGTACCGAACGCGCATGAATATCAAAATATTAACCAGCTGCATTTATTGATGGAAATTGTTTGCTTCGCCAGTCTCCACATTCACAGATTTAATCGCCCTGTGAATGTATTATATTTCCCAGTACCACCAAGAACAGAATTCTGACTCTGTGTGATAACTCATAAATTATTTAAAGAATTATTTTTCGGATTTGAATTAATATGATCGATCACAACTCAGTCTTTGATTATTCCGTGGAAAAATTCGTAGATAAACCTATGACAAAGATATATTTTATCCCCCCCCCCCGGCATTGAATATAAGATAACCAGTATTAATGACAGAACCGACTGGTTTTCTTAGTCGACAGTTCCTAATGATACCATCACGAGATGCCTCATAATTTTCAATGATGGGATGCTTCACAAGTTCATATTGCTCCATTTATATAGTAATATCATTTGTCTAAATTCTTATTTTATTATTAGAATGAAAATCTGGCGAGATAGTCTACGACTCTTTTCTATAGGAGATTCGACGTTACCGGCGTTATTTTTTAAATCATAATATCGTTTCAGCTCTCTGTATTTTTTATCACAGCATTTTACACACAGCTGCGTTTCTCCTCTAACCCCAACACCACATCGTAAACACGGGTTTGGTCCTAGACTGCCGCAACGCACGCCTTGCATACGATGTCCATAGAATATATTTACGCAAGACTGATTACAAGGAATTGCAGAACCAATCATCAACCACTTACAGTTATTCTTTGCTTGAATCATTATATATGTAATTAATCTTCAATTTAAATATATATTTGCCTATGGAGGAATTTCCGAGATTATCTGCGATTAAACCCTCTAAAGCCAGATTTGATCTTGACAGAATAACCCCTGAATTGTCGAGGCGAGCTCTGGTTGATTTAACGAATAAGAACCTAATCAATCGTATCCGTGTGGCCAATACAGAATTTCGCAACTATGGTGAGGCTCAAGTGTGGTCAACATTTAGAATTATGCAAAAAATCGATGTGACAATGAATGAAAAGCGAGCAGCGGCAATTATTAATTATCTGGACGTTGAACAAAAATATATTTTTAGAATACAATTTATTGTGGCGACAGACGACACATGGATTATCCGTTATAAACGTGACCCTGATCGATTACACCACACTGAAAATCTTGTCACATTAAATAAAACTTCAAAAACCTGGGATATTGACTGGTATCAACAAACTATATTATGAACGAGTATATCCTGTGATGGCAGTTGTTTATGCGATATATCCGCTGAAAGATAAACCTAACGTCGACGACCTCCTGCCGATAAAAATTTCTCGCTTGAATTATGTTGCTCAACGAGTTACAGAACACTTCACAAACGCAAAACGAGGAAACGGTTTAACGGATCTAAGACGTAAAAACATAAATGAGTGGGCAGAAACAGTTAAAAATACCGGAGCGCCTACCAAAGACGTTGCTGAACTGGAAAAAAATTAAGATTTCCAATAATGGTAAAAATATTAACCGGAGAGATTAGTACGAATATAAAAAATGGAGTTCAGATTGAGATTACTAATCATAACGCACACGCGTGGACTTCCGACATAACAATATTTCCACGAAATTGAACTGTTAAATTTAATAACGGTGATATGTTCGATTTTATCAGAAATATCAGTAAGAGCGACCCTGTATCCGTGTGGTTGTTTCAAAGTTCAGAATCTGTGAACTATGATCAGTTTGTACGACCTAATGGAGATATTTATCGTAGCGAATCCCTCCACGACGAAATAAAAAATCTTGCGTTGCAATACTCGAACGATATTGATGTTATCCAACGATTACTCAAAAATTGCTTCATCGTCACGTCAGTTGCTGCCCACGCTGCTCAAAAGGAAAATTCATGGAAACCAACACGGTTAGATTTTCTTGAAGATGTCCAACGCAGTTGTATCGAATACGGACACGGCGGATTATGGAATAAGAAACACGATTATAAAGATGTTATCTCGGTTGATATGGTTGCATGTTATCCTGGAAGTTTTCTTGGAGCGGGTGAGTGTTCTGAATACATCAAGCGATTTGGACATCCAACACACGAGATGACCAGAGTTGAGATAAATGGACACTTGCCAGATTTTGACTTAACTGGATTTGCCTGCATTGAGTCTTTCGAGTTGGCACCGAAAAACCTTCATCCGGTTGTCGCTGTTTGGTTTGGAAAACATTTTAGCGAACGCGGTTGGGCTCCAATAGTTGTATTACGATATATGCTTGATGTAAAAATATTGATATCGTTGGTTGTAAGTGAAGCAATTATATCATATCGTCCGCAGAAACAAGTTTAGTTACCACAACAAAAGAAATATTCCCCTGATGAAAATCCAGACGATACCGATCTCGAAAATAAATTTGCAAAAGATCTTGGCAGAAAAATAATTGGTAAATTTACACAAGGATGATCATATGATCATAAACGACATTTTACAAGAATAATTATTGACGATGCTGAACTCGATTTCATAATTGCTGATACAACGGAGAGAAGCACATTTATAAGTCGGAATAATGTTAATTTATCAGACGGAACTAAATCAGGTACAATTGTGAGCTACACTGATGGTGACTCACCACAGTTTACTAATTTAAGATCTTCAATGCTCGCGTACGTTTCGATAAATTTATTATCGATGAGAAATATATTTTCTGATACCGCGGTCAGAGTCTCCACGGATTCATTTTATATCAATAAAAAAATACAGGATTGATAAAACAATTACATATCGGCACTGATGCATCATGGGGCGAATGGAAAATAAAGCGAGAAAAATTCTTGGTTATTCTGAATCCGCAGACGTTGAATCTAAGGAAACATATTATTAAAATAAACGGATGTCAAAACTTTCATCGGCATCATCTGTATAAGATCATGTGGCCAGACATAAAACAGTTTATCTTAACGGGTGCGGTGGTTCTGGTAAAACAGCACGTGCGATTGAATTATTTAAAAATTCAGATTTAATCGTGTTAACTCCCACACATAGACTCGCCAGAGAAATGAACGAACGTGGAGTTCAATCTCATACTTATTACAGCTTCTTCAGTTGGAAGGGAGATACATGGACTCTTGAGCGAATGAGTGAGAAATATAAGCCTAAGATTATTATCTGGAATGAGATAAGTATAGTGTCTGTGGAGGTATTAAACATGTTTCTTGACGTTATTGACGAAAAATACTGCTGTTATCATGTGTGGAGATCATAGTCAACCATTACCTTTTGTTGGATCATCTCCGCATGAATGGCTGAATACGTTCGTAGATTATTATGAGGAAATAACTGATGATCATAGAGCTGTTGATGAACCGCTGAAAGAATTTAAAAGGTTAATCAGACTGCAGTCAGATAAGATTCAATGTGAGATAATGCATGAAGTTATTCCAGAGATTACGATGGATGATTTTTGGAATTTGTGGAGGCCTGCTGATTTGATAGTTGCAAGTCGGAAGATAGTTCGTGATACACTTCAACGGCAATTATTTCTGTTACATAAAGAAAAAATTTCAGATCTACCTGTGCCATTATGTTATCGACCAGCAGACACACGCAAACAAAATATTGAAGTTGAGATTCCTGGAGCCTTCACAGAGTCAAGGGAGAACCAAAAACTCGCTCTTAATGATGTTGTTGTTCCTGTGAGTGCTTTTGACAGCGCGTTAACGATAGACAAAACTCCATGGACTCTAGGATATGCTATAACGATTCATTCGTCACAAGGATTAACTATTTCTGATACAAATATCTGGATTGTCGATGATCGGAGTCAGGAGAATGTCTCAGTTACGGAGGGTTATCATAGACTGCGCAATGACTCAGGAAATAACTGCTAGCAATCGCGATGATATGGAAAGGAAAAAAATAGCTGGTTCTCAGCGATCTGACAAAAAGCTAAGCGTGACTTTGATCTTGATACTGAATTTATCAAGACTCCGACAAAAAAAAAAAATAATCATTGTGCGATCTGTAACACAGTAATGTTGTGGCAGTATTTGAATAATGACCCACGACAGTTTACCGTGGATAGAATTAATAGTTGTCTCGGTCACACACGCGAAAATATGATGTTGACCTGTCTTGAGTGTAACTGACATAGGGGTGCTGGTGTCCTGCTTTCACAGAAGTGAAGGTGGTGGTAATTGTGTATCCTCAGGAATTACTTGTAATTGTTCGCCTACAAATCCACGTTGAGGAGCAGTGGAATCTAGTCTGTGGATTGCATGTCTACCCGTGGAACGTACCACGCTGGAAAGTTTATGTGTGGTTACACTCCAGACTGGATCAGTCGCTCTTTCCTGCCCCCTTCAAGTTCACCAGGTTCATATAAATATCTTATAGTCACATTACCTAGTACTGGTTGTTTTGAGAAAGAGTCACGTCGTTGTACTGGTATGTGCTTTTTTGTGATCGCGCTGATGAGTTTCATGGCAGTTGCACGAGTGATTTCATTATTAACGCAACTATCACACTTGGTAGTCTTACAACCCATTCACGAGATCTTTTGTCTTTCTGAACTTTATTTAGGGATATTTCCTGCGCATGCTGATATCCAAACAATCGTTCAGCAAGTGTTCGATTAAATCGCTCAACGATTGCCTGATCGCGATGAATTACGGTGTGTCCTCGTCTGATTTTAACGTTATGTTGTTTCATCATCGACGTTACTGCACCAAGAAATTCCTTGCCAGGATCAACCTGTAGTAGCTGTGGCCATCGTACACCACCTTGTGGTCCGGATCCTCGTTGATAAATTCTTTCAAACGCAGATGCAACTTCAATTCCTGTTTTTGTCGATAACGGTTCTGCTTCTTTATATCTACTTGCAACATCAACGACAGTCAACGCGTATTTGTATGTGCGCGATTGACGTCTAGGTGTTTTAATAGGATCGTGTGGTAAAAACAAAATATCTGCCTGATGAACTTCATTGGGTGCGCTGACATCAAAATGTGCGTACTGATTTTTTTTTAGGTGGTGGTAGATAAATTTGCCATATTGCCTGTAACCAATTTTCAGCAACAGAACGTGTGACATTCACTGCATCAGCAAGTTTACTAATCGCTGCTCTACCCCTCCAATATCCTCTTGGGATATAATAAATCGATCCCATTATAATAGTTTTCATTGATTACCAGCCCCTAACACTAGTTTACCTTTAATCGCAGATCATACCAACCAATTAGCTAATAATTCTTTGAGAGATTTATCTTTTTTACAGATTTTAACGTGTGTATCAACTTCACATCTGCAGTATGTCGTTGTTGTAAATCTGGATTTTTATACGCGACATCATGAATGTGCACGCTTGATCAATCGCATTTATTGGATACTCTCCAGGTCTTGGTTGGTCTCGTTCATCAAGTCGGATATCATGTCGGGTTCCAGGACCACAATAATTACGTCCAGGAAGATGTTTTTCTCCTGGGTATTTAGCCCATGGAGTCCCTGGTAATTTTCCAAGTGAAGCAGCGATATCACAGCCTGTCTTCGTACGAGACGAAATAAATCTGTATTTGCTTGTACCACATTTTACACACTTGCCTGTAAGTGTACGCTTTTTATTTTTTGTTATTATTGTTGTTAATATACTGCTGGGGGGTGGGTGCTCTGCATCGAACACAATATAAATTCATATTATTTATTATATATTTCTATAACATGGATATCATTGACTTCTCAGCGACACGAAAGCAAGAGCCAATCAAGCATCATGCAGTGCTACCAAATTCTATAAGAGCAATTATCATAGGTCCATCTGGGTCTGGTAAGACGCAGTTGTTGCTTAATATGATAATGAGATATCTCAAGTGGGATAAGTTGTATTTCGTGGCACCATCTGTAGATGATCAGCGATGTTACGATGTGCTTAAAGATTTTAATGAGAAGGCGAAGTCGTCAGATGAAGACGGCAAATGATATTATTGATTTTATCACCGATATTGATGAAGCCCCATCTGTAGAGGACCTCGATGGATGTATTAATTATCTCGTAGTATAGGATGATGTAATGCTAGACAAACAATCAAATCCAGCTAGGATATTTTCACGAGGCTGACACAAAAATACTGACGTAATTTATGTTACTCAGCGATATACGCAAATACCTAAAGTGATTAGAGATAATTGTAATCTTTTAGTTGTATTTAACTGAGTTGATACCCACACACTAAGAAACATCCATCAGACTTGGTGTTCAGGGGATATGGATATGATTAAATTCAGAAACTTCTTTTCAAAAGCGCAAGCTACTCCATACGGATTTATCACGATACATTCACAGGATCCTCGGTCGCGATATCGTATAGGTCTTGATAAAATTTTCGGTTGAGAGACACAGCAGCAGGGAGGGCGACGACAATCATTGAGTGTCCGGGTACGTAAACAAGCACCGCTCAAAATTCGAAAACACAATCGTCAAAGATAAAATAACAAAATGAGCTAACCCAATTCGAGAAATCTCGGTCAGTTAGAGGCTTCGGTTTGACGTTATTGACCTTGTATTTTCATTTTTGTAGGAAGCTTTATTTTCGCGAAATAACCCTCCTAAAAAAGTTGTAGGATTCGCCCTCCCTGCTGCTGCCTTATAAACTGATGAGAACGGAAGAAAACAAAAGATTTTAATTTACACCTATCTGCCAACAATAATTACTGCCAATCGAGAACAGGATACATAGTGGCTTAAATGTGTTAAAGACTGACATGGAGAAAATACGAAACGATCATTGAAAGACTATAACACTTTGTAAACACATATAGATCAATTACACCAGATTGAAAAAGATGAAAGCCAACAAAATGACCTGGGAATTAAAAGGTTATTATTGATTTAACACAAAAAAGACAGCAAGTAACAGTAATAGTATTTCAGAGTTACATAAGAAAATGGTTAAACGAGAGAACCCAACACTAGAGGTAGTCAGTAACAAAATAAATGCTAAGGAAGCACAATAAGATTTATAAAGAGAACCTATGATTTATCTATTAAAGATTTGAATGATATGAGCAAAAACGATGCAATATTTGAAAAATCAACTTTGTACATTCGCTTATTTCTGTCCAAATTTGGTATATAAAAAAATCAAACAATGTCAAATGACAATCCATTTCACTTCTGTTAAATACGTTAAGGATTATTGTTCAATGTAGGGTATTAATTTATTAAGGGTAATGTAATTGAAAAGGAAGTTCAGAACATTAAGTCTGTAGAGGTTGCGTCCTAATGGTTCTTGTTTTGCTGTTAAACCATTGCTTGCCGTATCCATACAATCTCTGTTTTTGGTCTCAATATGACGTTCAAAATCAGGAATTGTGCATGATGAAACCTGAAAAAACTATTTAATTCGAGGATGTGTGTGGGTGTGCGTGAGTGTCTGTGTGTTGTCAAATAACACTGCGGAGAATTCAGTAAATATTCCAAGATTTGTATTGTTACATGCAACCAAATTTTGTAATAAAAGAAATAGGAAAAATAAATACTCTGGTAAAAGTCTGATTTAATGCTGATATTTTACGTGACCCTCCATAATTATCCCTAATACAACTGACAACTACTTTAAAAGTAAACTCTTTTTTTTTTCATCCGTCATCTAATACTTACCTATATGGCAATTACCATAATTGTCTATCTATATAACTATCAATCGGTCTGCATGTATATGTGTTCTCAGTTTTCTTTATAAAATTGACGTTCGAAAATTCCTACCTTGGTCTTTACAAATTTGTAGTCTAATCTGTGCTGATAGATTGTCTATTTTTTAAGACTGTCCCTATTTTGTTTTGATAATATTTAATTCTATTTTTGACACTTTAGATTCCGAAGAACCTGTATAAACGGAGGCACTTGTCTTTGAGAACAAACATATATATATTCACTATATTGGTCATCATTTTATATCGAATATAACACGTGTTAGTGTCCTCGGTGCTTTTCTAGTTATCATTCGCTTTAGCTTTGCATTACCATTATTATTGTGTCTGAATATGGCGATGTCTGAGGAATTAATGAGATGTTGCAGAAACTTGCATTGGCAAAAGAAGCCTATTACATCATTAGCCATTTGATTAGTCCCCCTCCCACAACAAGAAAGAAGAAAAGTAAGAAAGACAGACAGATATAATAAAGAAAAGAATGGATGTAGAAGGAAAGATAAATAAAGAAATATAGAAGGAGACAAAACGAAATCCAATCTATTCTTTGAGGAATATTTTATCTCGAAATTCTATTTAAATGCAGGTTGTTAGAATTTGCGCTCACTCAAATGTTTTATTGACCTTTACAATATTTTAATCCTCCCCCAATCGTACATTTTCCGTATGACTCATGCTTAATCTGCAGTCTTCTGATAACGTCTGTAATTGTTGGAGAGTTCTGTAGTACCCTTTTTAAATGCAAGGATAGGCAATTCATTTAACTGGAATAAACGGTTTAGAGGACTCGCTTTTCTGCAGCTTCCCCCGACTCTTTGTTATTGATCGATTTATATGGAATAGTTTAAATATTCTGTTACAACGATTCAGACAGTGATATAAGATCTTGAGCTAGATGAGTCGTTATCATGGAGATAAACCGTCTGGATATAATTTTCTTGACTATCACTTACGTGACCATTGAGACGGAGGCAATGGTAATTAAGAAAAAGAAGAGAATTGCGTTCGTACTTGAAAATCCTGTATAATTTAATAGATCAATGCATTGTCGGCAAAATGAATGATCGTATTGCTACTTGTCTGGTCCATTGAGAATTATTGTTAGATAACTACATGGATCATAAACTGTTGTATGTTTTCAAACGTTTGTTTGAGCACGAGCGAAGGGTCTGAGCCACAGGATTCAATATCTCTTATAAGTGCTACATCAAACTTTAACACAAAGAAAATTACCCTTCTTTTTAAATGACGCTTTAATAAGCATGTATGTATGTATGTATGTATGTATGTATGTATGCATGTATGTATGTGTGTATGTGTGTGTATGTTTGTATGTATGTCTAGACGGTGTTGATTTAAAGTGAAGTTCTACAAAAATAACGGTACAAGTTGTGGAAAACATTAGGAAGATGAACCCTTCCAAATTATAGTAAATATTTACTCCTACAAGACACACGTGTTATAATACTTTAAAAAGGCTATACAAAATAATATATCAAGGTCGAAAAGAAATCTCATTCCGTGAAAACTGGCTCAAAATTTATACCGCATTGTTTTAAAAAGCCTAACATGTTTTCTGGTGGTATATAATCAGTCGCGTTCACATTAGAATTTGAGAAACTCCACATGAATATATAGACACTGACAAGACATTCACTCTGGTCGAAGTTCATCCTACCGAGATATTCATGGGTCAGTTATATGTGTCCCATACGCAAGTTACACAACACCATTTCTGCAATTTATACCACGCCAGTTGTCTCCAAGGATGGGTTTCATGTTCCAACGCTTGCTTCTTGACTTTCATTACCATTTATCCTGCCAGATATATAGAATATAATGTGTTACATAGTATTTTTGAAATCACTATATATAATCTCCCATTCAAACACGGTGACTGCATAGCAGCTTTACACCCAAATTCACTAATGAGGCATAAATCAATGTCGCTGACACGTTAACTCATTACATACGTTTCTTTCCTTTATGCATACCTTTTTGCTATATCAATATACGTCTATCATTCTAAAAAAGAAATAAATGTAAACAGTAAATAAAGCTTGGATCTGAAAATATCGCAACCTAATTAGTGTATATCAATACCTTCGTTACTGTCGCCAGTGTAATTAGGAGCTAATTCTGTCAGATAAAGATGAAAAATAAAACTTAAGATTGAATTAAAAAGTCTCTGAATCAATCGTGTATACTCTTTGAGAAACCTAAAAGCAAATTTTGAATAATTATACCCTGAACATTAATTCACGAGGCTTCAGAATGTAGGTCGCTAAAGTCATGATACATAAGTAACACTTTTGTATGCACGGCGTGTTTTTTTTTTTTTTTTTTTTTTTGTTGTTGTTTTTTTTGTTTTTGTTGTGTAAAACGAGGGTTTTGGGGTGTATAAAAGGCGCTCAAAATTCACTTGTACGTTTTATTATTTAAAAAAACCCAATCAAATAAATATTTATTGTTGATGCATAGAATTTCTTTTACGTGCCATATATTGTGATGTTCATTGCTTATAAAATATGGGATACTTACGTTACTTGGTCCAAATAATATGAAATCAAAATCAAAGGATTGAATAAACCGTTCGAAAATGTAATCATGTTTCATATATGTCTGAAAATAAAATCTTGATAAATCTATCAAGTAATATTTTGACAAATTTTAGCATAAATAATGCTTAATAATACGTACGTTACCGATACATACGTGACAAAGATATACTAAACTACGGAACACGTGATGATAGGCGGCCAATTTTGCAATGCTGAAAGTTGTCATGCCGCCATCTTTCAATTCTCAGTAAAAAAAAAAAAAAATCAAGTAAAACGAGGACAAGCCAGTAAAATTGTTATACTCTATGTACTAAAGACCACCTATAGGTGAGCAATTCAGATTAAAACTTTTGATTGACACTTACTTTTTTATTGGACAGGAATCAGTGAAAAAGAAAGAGTAGATATCATACGTTAAAATATA
>JAECUM010027308.1:0-40199 GCA_016617855.1 Megalonaias nervosa | reverse complement strand
ATGGGCAATTTTGCCGCATGCAGATCTTTCCGGAACACCGCGTACAGTCTAGACACAAGCACAAAATTTAAAATGGTCGCAGGACATAGGGTTGGGTTATTCCACGTAGACTTACAAGTCGTCAAACATGGGATTTGATCTCATAATATTCTGTACATATCGTCAAAAGGGCCCTTCAACCGACAGTAGTCAAGAGACGCGAGAAATACCGGTGTCTAAAATGTACACCAATATGTTGCAGACTGGTTGTCTGCAAACGAATCCTCGATTTTTATGAATAGATGCTATCATACACACAAATAGTCCATCAGGATCAACAAAGATTTGGGGATCTGATTTATCGGACTAGCTAGTTGCAGGTGGAATGAAGCATTATTTATATATGCACCATAAGGCCATGCGTATTTTTATGATGTTTTTAGTCCTTCCCTACCGATTTCTTTTCCGCACAATAACTTAGGTTGTCCACCATCTAAAGTTACCAAACTTTGCTGTAAATATTAATAATTGTAAGCGGGTTTGGTAATTATTTATTGGCTTTTTGTTTACCTACGTAGTCTTTTAATATGTCTACGTACTTCCCTTATTGCCCTCATTCAATAACGAACATGCTGAATCCCACACAAAATGATAGATTAAATAAACACACTCGACGCCAGAAGCGAGGTGTCTGGAAGGGACAACAAGCAAGAAGCAATTATTAGTCGGGGAGAGACAAAAGGACTGGACAAAGGGTAACAGAGAGAATTGTAAAACTTATCGACGAATGCCTTGTTTAGCTGACAAAATAGTAACAACAGAGAAAGTATTCAAGCTTTCGTCATACGAATTTAATTGACACGAAAATAAAATATTGTTTTAATAAAAAGAAACAACAGTACATTGAATGATGTTTAAACAGATTAGTTATATTGCAAGAGATTGAGGAGCTGCAGTGGCTCAGTGGTTGCATGCCAGACCCACAATCGAAAGGGTGCGGGTACCATCGAACCAGCTACCGTGGTGTGTCCTTCGACAAGGCACTTTATTCATATTATCTCGGCACTAAATAACCTTTTTGTGTTGCTGTGCCATAAAACACAAAGCGAAACCGAACAAAAGATTGAAAATAAAGAGACAAATGATGTGAAGCATGACATGTAAGCGATAGATGAGGACATGAAAGCAAACAGAAGAAAATAAGAAGGAAAATTTATTTTTTCTTTATTTTTGTTCAGAGCATTGTCTTTATAGATACATGGCCAAAACAATCAATATGTGTAACATGAAAACAAAACAATGGTGCGCCTATGTGGTAAACCTCCTCGGATGAACCGACCTTGAAGACTGAATCCTGCACATGAAAACGGTGCCAATCTGACATCCAATATGTCAACCACAGCTGCTAATGTTTTGAAAATCTTGTTGAATATCAGAGATGGTTTCAACGCTCAGCAATTAAAAGGAAGAGATAGTCTTAACTGGAATTCCTATAAAGTAGAACGTAAATCCATTCAAGCCTTATTAAAACCTATTTCTCAAAATGTGCAATGTTTAATGACTTGCATGTTTTGTAAAATGATGTGTAATTTATATATGATCTGTAAGCACAGATATATCTTTCGTAATTGATCTCTTAAACAACAAAATGTAGCTTGCAGCGAGTTCTGAGAATTTGCCAGTCGGCACAATTGCGCAGCGTTTCAGTGTAGTATTCATAATCCATTATGCGTTGAGTTTCATTTCTCCATTTCCTTCTCTTTTCCTTCTGTCTTCAAAGTTACACGCCATTTTTATTTATCAGAATGTTTTGAACGTGTCTAGTACTGTTCTTTTTAAACAAAAAATAAAAAACTGGTATATACGGTAAAAGAAAGTTTAAATTTCAGTATTATCCAGGAAAACATTTATTTTATTACCACCTGAATGTAATGCATAATATAAGGCTTACATTCCATCTGATGGGCACACATTTAATTAAGATACACCTGCTTGTTACCGTTGGTTACCTCTCGAGGCCGAGTGGTCTAAAGCGCTCACCGTTCCGGATCACTGCCATCTCACCTCTGTCTGCGCGTGTTCGAGTCTCAGGCTCGGCTAACGTGGGTACGTGAGAAAGCTTGCCAGTAGCTTCTCATGGGTCGGTGGTTCTTCCCGGGGTTTTTCAGGGTTTTTCCTCCACCAGTTATACTGGCTGCCATGTTTAGCCTATCTTGTGCTGAAAAATGACGTTAAACTCTACAACAACAACAACCTCTCAAGGCATGCAGAAATCTGTTTGAAGGTAACTTACAAATGTTGGATCCTTACATGAATAGTCTATTTAGAGTTACACCAACCCCATTCCAGCAAAGCGTGAAAATCATAAAATTTTCGATGCTTACCAACCTAAAAACATATGCTGAACAAAATTGGAATATTTCTTACATAAGACGGGGATAATTGTGTCTCAGATATTAGGTTATTGCAAAGGAATGTGGACTATGATTTTTCACAATATCATATACTTTGAAAATCTCTGAAACATCATAAAAACAAAGCTTGGAGAGAATGGAAAGCCACTCATCCACATTGCAGACTTAAACGCAAATATCCAACCCAGGTTGCACAACTGTTTTTCTACACCAGAATTGTCCATTTGTGCATACAAGTTATCGTGTTGTCTCTTCAATCGAACACTCACCCCAAGGCCCATCAAACGAAACTGTTTAGTGCTACCTTAAGGAACATTTGAAACTTTAAAATAAATAATGTACATGCTCGTATACGTTATAATAGCTTGAATATAAGTAATATGACACCTATATTTAATTGCTGGGCGTAAATATAAGCTACCGATGTACTTATTTGAAAGAACCATTTTTTAAAGAGTGATTTTCGATACATTTTCATTGCCCATATCAGAAACCTCCGTTAATGTTGTCACGAAGAACCGTGAAATAAACATGCGAAGTACAACAATAAAGGCTAGCAGCGCGTAAACATAAATAAAACTGGAATTTTTTTTAACCCTGTCAAGAACCTGTACCGAACAAAATCGGAGATATTTCACATATAAAGCGGTGAGAACTTCATCCCCAGATATTAATGGTTTGAAGTGGAAAATGGACCATAAAATCACAGATCTCACACACGTTCACTTACTATGATGAAAAAAATAGGCTTAAGCAACACAAATTGAAAAATTGAAAAATTTATTTTAAAAAACGGCTTCTGAAATAATTGCAGCCACGCATTTTAGACCAGACCCTTATCTCGAATCAGGCTGGACCAAATGCGTTTCTGCACAAGAATCTTTCACTTGTGGATACAAGTTAAAATGGTACATTTTAGACACAATGCAAATAACGAGGGAGAAAGATGGGGATCTTCGATCAAATATTTACCCCACTGCCAGTCATATCAAACAGTCTGGTCCTGTCATTACCTAAAAATAATCAAAGTCAATTCCATACATGCAGAGTTTAATTTCGTAATTTCCTTATTATGTATCACTTTAACGTTTAGAGCCCTAATGCTGTGCAATCTGTACGAATCCTGGAATGCTCTGCTTGAACAACCAAGTTGTGTGTTTGTTTGTTTTTTTTTTACCAGTCTGATCTAATTACTCGTCAGGTAATGTCAGTATTTTTCAAGGGATATTATACTTACAAGTAGAATTCCAGTTTTGTCTTTCTTTACTAATTCCGTCTATAATCGATTTTAAGACCCTGCTAAATATGGTGGAGGTGCATAACATTTGTCCGGGTGTATATGCTGCTTTTTTAAAGATAATATTGTCGATTAATACCTATCAAATTAAAATTTTTGAAAGAATGATTTTCTTATGGCGATAATTGCATTTATGACATTGGCTAAAATTCTATACTTCGCCTTCCAAAAGTTCCTTCAAATTACTTTTGACTATATGTTATAAGCTTACTTGGAATATTCATGTAAAACCAAAATTTGGAAAAATGAACATGAATGAAATTTCTACGATGTACCGTTACAGACTGTTTGTAATTTACACTCAAGTCAACTTAGATTTTGTGTCGTGATTTTGTTTTGAAAAAAATAATTACAAAACAAGTCTGTGTGCAAATTTAGTCTCAGCTTTTCAAAACAAATTTGCTTACTTTTTTATATATCACAGTAGTTTCGTTATCAGTATCGTTTAACATAAGAAACTACTGAATTGCGTCTAGTAGTGCAGTGTGTTTATTATTAACAAACACATCACAAATATCAAGAAGATCTAACTTAGCCACTATGCAAAATAAAACGGTTACCAGTAAAACTTTATTTATGGCGAGAACTGTAGCCAACTCAATGGTTTTCGGATCCTTTAAATATAAGGTTACTGTTTGTTTTTATTTGATACTTTTTTAATTTACCTTCAAGTCTCCAGAAATGCACATATCAATGAATATGTAAATCAGCCATTTCCATCTTCTCCTTCAGTCTTTAATGCTCACCTTCATGACGGGCTACCCGGGATGAACTGCCCGTCGATAAGCTTTGACTGCCCAGCCGAGTGCTGGAGAACTGATATTATCACTGGATGTCTAGATTGCTCCTGTCTGGGTAAGTTGGTTATGAAATCCATACCCAGGGTAGGTGTTGAACGGGTAGGTGGTTACTCCGACCTACCGCTTCAGCATGTGTGCCAGACGACAGGCCTTGATTTTATTTCTTTCTTATGTTGTTATTTTTCCTTTTTCTTGTTTTATCAGCTGGTCATGGACGGGGTAATTTTGTGAACCCACTTACTAAGGATGACTAGGTCAGTATTATTTTCTTAGCGGCTCTTACCTTACTCGACACGTTCGGGCTATAGACAAAAACTATCAGTTTGAAGACAAACTTGTGGAAATTTCACCATTACGTAAGTTTTAAAGTTAAGTCGTTTTGTGAGTTAAATTTAACTAATCAGATTGCGTGAGACAAGACTTAAGGTTATGCCCAGACTTCTTTTTCTAAATCCAGACCTTGCCTGAGATAGGTCCATCTTTTGTAATCTAGGCAAGATACTTCTGTCCCAGACTATGCTGGATATCCATTTTCGAGAATCCACGAAACTCTAGAGACAAAAATATCCTTCTTTGTCCTTTAGTGTTTTACTTTATCTTTTTCCATTTAATTCATTTATTGTTCTGAAGCTGGGGGGAAATTGTTGATTATTAAACATGGTATGAAATGCTTTAATTTTCTTAAACAAACAAGCATATTATATTTTGCATTTCTTTATAAGAATGCTACTTTGCTCAGTATATTTCCGTTTCCGTTGCGGTTTTTATGTCAGGTATGGACAAGAATAACTTCAAGAAAACGACAGAGACACCAACTGAGAAGATCAAATCATCGCCTACTGAAAGCAGCACGAATGAATCTAAGACCGAAGCAGCATATACCTCGGTGTCTCGTGAAGCAACACTCTATTCAACTGCCAGCACAAAGGGACGCTATATCGAACCAACATCAAATGAGGTGGGAACACCGATAAGCAAATCCATAATAACAACAGAGATAGATACATCAACACCTGCCAAAACAACCGGGACAACAATCAGTTTGTCAACATCGAGTACGCCTCTGCAGGAGACGCCAACAACGACGGAACATAAAGAAACAACTACCCAACAACCTACAACTACCCAACAACCGATAACTACCCAACAACCGACAATTACCCAACAACCGACAACCACCCTCGGTTTGGAGACAATGTTACCCACTCCTTTAACGACACAGGCGCGCATGATGAATACCATTTTTTCAAAAACTGACAATAATCTGACATCACATGAGTCAAAACAATCGACTGCAAATTCCACAGAGATTTACCATTCGGGGTTATTGACTGGGATGAACACCAACAGGAAGGTTCAGACACGTCCAGCTCTTGAAAATGGAACTATTCTGAGTATAAGTGCAACTGAACATACGTCTCCAGCTCTCATCCCAACGATATCAGTTCAAGGTATTGTGCATCTGCAACATTAAAATCTTATTACTTCAAAACCAGTCACAAGTTGGAAGTTCTTTGTTTCTCAACGAAATGTTTTCGTCCCAGTGCTCCAGCAATAGCACATTTCTGTCGGATTTTCTCCCTTCTCTTTCTGTTTATTTTATCGTTAATATTAGCGTCCAATGTGAAATGGAGATTTTGTATACAAAATAAATCTGTTTCACGTATATTTTATTTAACCATATGCAGCCAACATTTTCTCTTCGAATGTAATATACTTTCTGCTAAATATTTGAATCGAAGTGCAGAAAGCCTGACGTTTGGATTGATAACGACTTCATTGAATTTGAAGGACGGAGTTTAGTCATTTTTTTAGTGATTTAAATAAGAATTATTGGCCATTGGAAGGCTTTTGCAATCTAAATCTGCCCATAATCAAAAGTTAAAAGGTGTATAATAAACGAAGCTCGTTTTTATTTTCTGCTTAGTTTTTGTATCATTTTTGAAAGTCTATCATTATACTCTCTTTTCTTTCAACAGCAGCCTGGTGGCCATTTGCAAATATTAATTAAAGTCAAAGTTTTCATCTACAATCCGCAGAACCTATCTTTAATAAAGGCTTAATGGATATTCATTCATGTGTTTTCTTTTAGGTCCGTGCCCACCCTTTCACTGCAATATCACTTGCGGCAACCGGCCGTATGAGAGAGATGCCAACGGGTGCTCCAGATGTATCTGTAAACTGTAATGGAAATCGTCAGGAAGATGTACTAATTGCAATATCTGTATTGACGATGCAGTGTTTGAAGTAAAATAAAAAGCTATATGGATATATTTATATTTCCTTATTCAATAACCTTATAAAGCTTGTTGGATTTTATGTAGACTCCTTTTAGTTTTTAGCACTGTTTAAAGGTAAATGAATCAGCGTTATATCTATTTGAACAACCACACTGCGAATAAACTCCTTAAAGCATTTAGTCTATAATCTTATGGCACGTGCAGTGTGCTATGGATATACATTAGCTTTGCACTTCTCTGGACCCGAATTTGATCTCCGCGACCGGCACTTACGAGGACTAGCAAGTTTCCATGTATGATTGGTGACTTTCTCTGTTGCTGAAGATTTCAGTAAATCCATATTTGCTACTTTAATTTTTATTTAATTTCAGTAAAGGAGTAAATGGGACAAAATTTGAAATCAATAATTATAGAATGTAGGATGTGCAGGCGAAAGTAAAGAAACAACATCTAATTACAAACTCTCTCCAAATGTGTTGTTACAGGCAGAGTGTTCTTGCGAAAATCAGTAATTTGGCGACAGTCGCACTGAACAAACTGTCACAAACACTTGCTATCAAATATATGCTCAAAATCGATCGGTCGTTTGCTCACCCCAACAGAGGATGAAAGAGATCAATGGACAACACGTGTGACCTGTTCACGCCCACCGTAGCCCACCCCAAGATACACACCTTAAGATCCAAATGTTTCTTACTGAAACATCGTTAATGGATATAATGGAAGTTGTGTACAATTGTGAAATTTTAAATAGTATCATTATTTTCATGTGGGCTTCGACCACACGTACATAAATAATGCATCAAGAAATATTGAGAAATTAAAATGTCAGCTCTGCCAATTATACCCACTTCTTTCCCTGGGGTCGCGGGTGGCTGAGTGGTCTAAGACGCTAGCCTTTACAGATCAAGACATGACATCTCACCTCTGTTCGCGTTGGTTCGAGCCTCATGTGGGTATGCGAGAAAGCATGGAGGGGGACTACCGTCATAATTCTATGCGTGTATTTTCTAATCTTCCTTGATGAATTATTGTAAATGGCTGCTTGCAAGTGCTACTTTCATAATTCTATCCATGTATATTGTATTCTTCATTGATGCAAATTGTACGTGGCATTTTGCAAGTGCTACTTTCCTTCTGCATTATTGTATATGGTTGCTTGCAGTGCTACATTCATAATTCTAGTAATGAATTTTCTATTCTTCATCGATGCAGGCTGTAAATGGCTGCTTGCAAGTGTTTAGATCTACTTTCCTTCTGCGTCATTGTATCTTGCCAACTTCTGAACTGATTCTGTAGTTTGTCGTATGGCAAACGCTATGTCAGTTATTACAAGTTTTGTGTATTCTGTTTAGAAACTTGCCATATTACACTTACATCATTCCAACTGCTGTTTTCATACAAATTTGGCCTTGCAACAATGTAAATACTAAGTTTTATCAGTATCATCTTTGTTGTCCAACTCGTGTCGCCATATGTTGTCATAATGGCATACTGGAGATTAACATCCCATTATGACAACAGACGGCGCTCTAAATTTCGAAAGTGTTTCCTTTACCAGAAATAATTAACGCTTCCTATGGAGCTTTACGGCATTCATTTTGTGTCGATAAACATTGTAACTCTTTCAGTCCTTTTTTTAAGGTGTACTTTAGCAACGAAGTTTTAATCGTTCTCTAAAACCATATGCTTTCTCGAAGATGTAAATGATTTATAGCACCTTACGAAAACAAAAAAGCGTACACTGCAGCAGGGTGGTCCATCTTCTTTAACACCAGTTTTTGACGCACTTATGTATTTACTTTCACCGTTTAAGAAATCTGCTTCTTAGTGATATCTCTCATTACTTTGGAAACATCAGTTATTTTATCAAAGTAAGGATAAAAAAATGACAGTGATATATTCCCTCGTACTCTTCTTAAGGAGCTTCCATCAGACGACCCCTGGTTGTAAGGATCAGATTGTACGTCACCCATTTTGACGCACCTCACAGGCGTCTATCTTTTCCTATGAGCAACAGCACATAAAAAAGTTAATAGGTAAAATGACACAGGTTCTCTTATTATTGTCACACTCTTTATTTTGGTTCATATTTTGTCGCCAAAGCCGAAATAATCAAATTGCTAATCTCATGACTTTCAGGGTGATAGGCAGAAAAATTAAACTGTTGGATGTCAAATTCATGCATAAGTTGTTTGGAAATAATCAAACATAAAATTGCTGGACAGATTTGGGGAGGCAAACAAGTGTTATCAACACTGCCTAAACTTATAGAACAGTTTTGGCTTTAATATTCTTCAAGGAATAGCCTATGGAAATCTTGAAGACGCACACATTATGGTCAACAAGTATTGGTTGATTGACTTGGTATTAGATAAAAAACCGACAGTCTGCCATTTTTCTTCCGAATGGCTTGTGAAATGGTCAAATGCAGGAATAGGTTGCAGATGTGCCTTAGATATCTTCTGCTTGGGATTTCCTACTATCTGACAAGCGTGACAAGATCTATGGTACTTATAAACATAGCTTTTAATTTTCGGCAAAAGTAAATGATTCAGGATCTTGTGATAAAAGTCTTATTGACACCAAAATGATCAGCTTAAGGAGTTTTATGGGCTAGACCAGTGGTTACCAAAGTGGGCGGTGGGATTACCGAGGTGGGTGCTAACGCTGAATAATGGTTTTTACGGGATAAGGTAGGGGGCGCTGAGGATAACCATGGGGGCGGTGGCCCGAAAGAGTTTGGGAACCACTGGGCTTGACAATGAATTTCTTGACGATACGACTTAGGAACAACAATTTGATTGCTCACTGACCACTCATCACCAACAGGTACATCAGGTGGTCTCCATTTTCTCATAACCACCCCATTTTTCACAAAGTAAGATTCTGGTACTTGTGTGGCTTCAATTTCTGAAAACCAGTCTTGTGTATTCTCCGGAGAATAGTACTTGGGAGCCTTATTTCCTCTTCCCAGTTTTCTCTCTGGGGGATCACGGCTCTTGGTACTGGTGGTAGTGGTTGTTGTGGCTGTTGTGTCTGTGGTTGACTTGCCTGTGGTGGTGTTATTGCCTGTGGAGGCGTCCTCACGTACTTAGACTTTGACACGTCGTTTTCCCACTTTTTGGGTTCTTCGATCGAGAATGCTTTTTATCTCGTACACTTCGTGTTCTTTTCTGGTCACACGTTGTAACTCGATCAAGTAAAACGTTCCTTTTAACACTTCCCCGGTCATGTCTTCCAATTTATTGACAGCAGGATAACGGCCACGCACTCGTTCAGTGACACGAAACAATTCGGTGGTCCAGTTGGGTAAGTAACCTTTGTCGAAAGTGCGTCTGGTTTTGCCAATGCGCACCCAATCTCCTACTGCCAACACTCCATCTTTCTTGGGGACAGTCACCGTCGTGGACGTACCAAACAGGCGCTCGAAGACGGTCACTTCGTTGTCGGGAGTCACTTCTTGGTGGGCACGTCCGATGCTCCGATGGTAAAATTGGTTGTACGATTGGACTAGATGTGGCAAGACGTCGATGTACTTGAAAGTGTTGATGCGTAAAATATTTTTACATGCGTTTTTTCAAGGTGCATTGAAAACGTTCCACGATGCTGGGTTTAGTTTCGGGATTCTCGGTGGTGAGAAAATGAATGTCACGTTTCTTCAATTCTTTTTGGAAAGCTTGGCTCAGAAATTCGGTGCCTTTGTCGGTTTGCCATCCAAGAGGGTGACGCCCACTTTGTTTTAACACCAGTTTGAGGGCTCGCACTAACTCACTGCTCAATTTGGAAGTCAATAGCACGACCCGTGCAAATTTGGAAAAGACGTCGATGACACAAAACAAATATTTGTAGCCGCGATTGTAGGTGGCCAAATGAGAGACATTCGGGTGCGACTTCTGGAAAGTTTTCTTCGAATGGGTCTGTGTAAGGTGTACGTGGATTGTTCTTGTAAGCATCGTTGCACTTGAGGTAAACGGACACTTTTCAGTCGAGTTCTGGCAGCACGATACAATTTCTGAACTCCTCCGTAGCCCGCAGGATGGGAGAGATCGTAGTAAATGCTGGCTAACACCTTCTCCATTTTTTAGTAAGTTATCCACTCTTCAATGATGCTACTCTGGATGGGATGCGGGGGTAGTTTAGAAACGGCTTTACGTGTCCGATGTGCCACGGGAGTAGTAATCGAGGGTAGTGGTGGTGGTGGTGGTGGTGGCGGTAATGGGATGGCCTTGGTCTTTTCTTTTTTCACTTGTGGTTTTCCTTCTTTCTTTTTGACTTCTATCGAAGGAGGAGTGGACATCATCTTTTTAACTCAAGCTTTAAGTTCTTCTCATTGGGGTGTAAGGGAAGGAGTCAAGAAGGACACTGCAATCTTACTAGGGATGGGAGCTGATGACGTTGTTTGAAAGACTTCTCGTGCCTCTTCTTCCTCAGGCATCCGTGGGGCTGCATCTGTCTTAACCGCTTGGGGTGGTGGTGGCAGTAGTGGACTTTTCATCAGAGTCTTAAAATCTTTCAGAGCGGGTAGAGCTGTTTCGTGTAAAGCTTTACGGTGAAAGAGTTGCAGTCGTTGCAACAATTGACCGTACCGTTGCGATTTTTCCATTTCTGACAAATCGCTGCGATCCATCAATGATTGCAATTCGTGTTGTAACTGGAACATCTCCGTCAAATGAGGATTGGGAGGTAAATGTGGTGTCCGTTGTTCTTGCGAACGATGGTATTCCATCCATCGTTTGTAAGTTACTAAAGCTAGTTTTCGTCCTTCCATCGCATTTCAATGATAACGTCAGAGATCTTTTGATTCCAGACAATCCTTTTATCTTTTTGGACCTTTTTATCTTCATCCCAGGATTCTTCCCATCGTTCCCAATGCTCCTTACAGCAAGGATCCTCCTATTGTTCCCAGCAAGGGTCCTAACAGCGGTAAAATTCCTCCGCGTTGCATCATCTTTTTCTTTTGAAGAATGGGGATTTTCTTTTGGACCATTTGGCGAAGAACGTGTCGATGTTTGGCTAAGCATTCTTTCTGATGTTTAGACAAAGATATCGTGCCTTTCAAGACATTCAGACAACATTCGCTCACGGTATCGATGACATCTTTGGAGGCGGTTTGAATGAGTTGTTTTCGCATGCGTGGAGAAGATTTGGACAGGACGGACAACATGTCTAAATGTTTGGCTAAACGAAGAGGCAGTCCTTTCTTTTTCCATTTCCTTTTTGGACAGAAGAACGACGATATTGACGGTATGCACGTCTTTGAGGGGACATCTTTGGGTGTTCAGGAGCACAATAACACTGAACCTATCGTTTATCTCAGGTCTTTTTTATACTGGAATGCGTCGCCACTGATTGTCGGCTCGTTGTATCATTTTTATGGCAGACATTACACGTCGTGGAGGGGTTCGCAACCTACTCAGTCGGGACAGTTCTTGCTTGGACAAATCCAGTAAACTCTTTAACACGCCCGATCTCTCTTGGACTTTGATTTTGGGAGCAGGTACTTTGTGAGCAGCGGCCACTTCCGTTAAAGAGGAAGAGGGTGTCACCGCTGGAGGAGAAGTTTTTGGAGACGAGGGTTTCCAATTTTTCATCAAATTAGGAAAGACACATGTTAAATCGGATTTGGCAGGCATCAACAGCAACGGAGAAGTGGAAGAACCAGAGGCTACTGGAGACGCAGTCACCGTTGCAGTAGGTCGTGGTTTGCGAATGTAAGGTTGCGTCCTGGCTGCAGTACCTCTCTTGCGGGTAGAAGCTGTTTTCTGTAGGCTTTTTTTTTTCCTTTTCTGAGGCTGTGACCTGGTATTGACACTGCTGCTCTTTTTCTTCTGGGTACGTCGAGGAGTGGATTTTTCTTGGGGACGACTTTGGGAGCATTACGATCCCATTTTAAGAGGGAACGAATAATGACACCTCCTAGAGAACCGCTACCTCCAGGTTTCAAAGTGATTTGCTTTTTGGTTTGAGTATCGATGCTAGGATCGGCCAGTTGCGTCAAGGCTACTTTGTTTCTGTCAAAAAAGAGTTTGGTTTGATGTGGAATGTGAATGATGCCTTGCAGTACTTAACTTGCTGTCACCGTAAACCATCGTAAGACTTCTCTGAGACTGGCTTCTAAGACACCAACACGTATTTGTGGATTTTTTTTCGCGACTGATGCCGTACAAGGCACGAATCAATTTGACGGGAAGATGAGACTGAAGGGACGTCATGTTGACGATGTGTGAGACAGACCCCAAGTGACCGAGGTTTTTATAGACTTTTTTGGTTGTTGTTGTTGTTAAGTCGACGACGGGGACGTGTACACGACAGGCCCTCCGTCTTGACACCAGTGGTGAAACAGATGGGTACGAAATCGCAAATAATCAGGGGTGGTGGGTTTTAAATCCACGAGTAAATAGGCATGTGGAGTTGGAGTGGCATCGTCGTACTCATGAGTTAGCCAAGGCGTTCCTAACTGTTTGGCTAACACTTGCACTTGCGATTTATCTCTAGGGCTTTTAAACAACACCACGTAATGAGCATTGAGACTGATGGTGCGATGGGTTTTACTTTGTTGAAACAAAGTTTGGGTGATGTAAATGACACTGGCATTACGATGATGCCCTCTGCGCGTAAACCACAGTTTAATGTGTTCTTCGTCTTCTCCTAACATGTCGTCGAAGATGACCAGATGGGTTTGACTAGGGTGAGACACGATCCCGTCGTCTTCGCCAGGAATGCCTTCCACAAAGACGATGGAATCGCCTTGACTTTCTCGCAGAAGGCTGTACGCTGATTGCCACTCTTTGTAACACCACACGATCCGCTGAGGTGGACTATCGATCAAATGATATTTATGTTCGATAAAACGTTTGACAAATTCGGTTTTGCCTGAACCGCTAGGTCCGGCAGTGAGCACTTTAAAGGGATGGCGAAGATACAAGGCCTCCCAACTGGCACGATCTAAGTGTTCGTCGATGACTTTGAAAGTGGAGGAAGAAGGAGCAGAGACAGTAGAGGTAGCCATAATAGTGTAGGGAATGTCACTTTTGACACGAAGACAGACAAGACAAGAGTTTTTATACTTTTTTCAGGACATGTTTATTGCCATCTTTAACTGTTAACAACACGAAAGACAAAAATACATAAAAGCCAAATGGTTAAGTACATGAATAAAAGACACATCAAAACGATCATAGTAGAATATAAACAAGTCTTTGTACAACATGTTTGGTGATCAAGGTGTGGTGTCCTAGGGACAGTGTGTAATGTTCTTAGAGTCTCTACACTCCTTGGCACAGTCACACAGGTGTCTTCCCGGAATGGTCTTTCGGGGATGTCGATGACGGTCCTGTCCTGTCCTCAAGGGAGTGGTTCTTCTTCTTCTGGTACTGTCACAAACACAGGATTAAAAGTTACTTTTTTCACTGAACGTTTTAATTTATTAGGATGACAAATTTTGGGCATAATGTGCCACTTCTTTTGTCCAAGCCTCGAAACCCCAACTTTTCCAGTCACGTACATCTTTCCAGTGAGGGTGTAATTCACAAGCAACACACACATCATCGTACACATCTTCAGTACTTAATAGTTGGCGAATCTTTCTTTCCTGTAGAGATCGAGAAGTATCGAGATGAAAGCGCAAAGCTTTTAACAGAATGAGTTTTTCGTGTACATTTAAAGGGACCACTTTCATGCTTTTTTGAGTGGCATGTGCTGTTCGTAAAGAGTCCACAAGGAAACGGCCGGTAAACGAAATCCCAGAAAGCAAGTCACTAAGACACACACCACACGTTGACCACAATTCAATGGACACAGTTCTCGTAATAGGTGTTGGTAATCCTCCACTGTCTGAACACTGTCATTGATTTCCTTCTACGGAATCTGTTGTACCACGAATGATAAAGGTCGTGGCATCGCAGTCCGTTTTTATACCTCTTTTGTCGGAAGTAATAAATGTATTTTTTGCACAGAAGTGGTCGTACTCCGTCGACGTATCCAAAATATTTAGTAACTCACACGACACATGCCGCACAGAAGTGTCCTATTGATTTGTTGGTGTAAAAGATTTTGGTAATTCTCTAACTCTTCTTCTGGAATTCGGTGTGTTATGGCTAGCCTGTAAGAAGTAGGATGAGTAGCAACCAAAGTCTTCTGATCCTCGTCCAGTTGAACAATGTCTGACCACTGGAACGGTTTCACATGAATCAGTCCTCTTATAACATTTAGGTTCCAGTGGTTCAAACATCGGTGACGTAACGGATGCAATTGTACTTTGCATTTCACTTGTATTTTGACCAACTCTCATTAAATGCGTTCTCTCAACTCCACAGGCAAGCCACGAATGTTCTCTTGTAAAGTATCCATGACCATGTCAGTCAAACACTTCTCCTAGAACGAAAGTGACGGATGTAGTGAGTACTTTCTGGCCACTGCCATTCCAGGAAACGGTCAAGAATGTCATTAAAATCTTCTAATGTAAATGGTCTAAAGCGGAATATTCGGAAGAACGCACACTTGATCCAGAGAAATCTGACTTGTTTGCTGACTTTTGTCAATTTCCTCTTGTGAATTTCTCCACATAGAAGTTCCTCAGTCACCTATCGAGAATTTGCTCTGACAAGTCCCGGCCAAATTTCCTTGTAGATCTTCTCTTGCAATTCGTTTGGTAATCTTTGAATATTATTTTTTAAATGGGGTTTAAATACTTGTCTAGGTGTTGTCCAACGTTTGACTCCTAGCCAAGCTGGTTTCTTAAACGACTTGGTATGCCACTTCAATGACGAGGTCCCACTAAAGTTAGGTTGTGACAATCCGGAGACCATCGAGCATGTTCCAGGTAAGAGGAATCTTTCTTCTCCCACTCGTGAAACGACACACCTCAACTGAAGCACCTGACTTTATCCTCTTCGCCCAAGTAGATAAATCCGGCTCTGGCTAATTCTTCGGGGTAGATATTTTCGCCATTTTCCTCGGAAGGTTTGGAATCGACTTACAAAGTCGCAGTATTCAGGCAATCGCACAGGGAACGAATGTTCGTCTTTCACAGGTTCATTTCGATGAGGGTACGGTGAAATCCACAGAAGTTTGCTCAGTTTTGGACGACATCCGTAGGGTGGTAGCCGCATGGTTTCATGATGACATCCAGCATAAAAACCAGTAAAGTGAAAAGGTGTACGATGACGAGTGGCATCGCCTTCGCATCCGTCAGGTTTGACAAGCACAGCATCACTTTCCATGGTAGGTATAGTCATAGCAAAGTTCCCATGATGTGGTACTGAATCGCTGAGGTCACAGCTAACGGCATCTTTGCCATCGCAAGGCACAGCATCGTACTCGAGTTTCTCGTTGGACTTGAGTCTTACGCTTGATACTTGCTGTTTAAAAGGATTCATCGTTCTCGCTTGGTGTTGGTAGTCACAATGAACTATCGGTCTTGGACGTTGTCGCTTTTTAAATGCTGACCAATATCGGCGTGACCGTACGGTAAAGTAAAGTGATTGGGAAACCGTACTCGCGTCTGGTACACGATTTGATAGACTTTTTCCAAGGGCCGACTGACGAATTGGTGTGCGGGTAAACGTACAATCTTGTTAGGTTCGTAGGTGGACACTTTAAATTTTCGATCCTCTCCAAACTGCAAGGCTTCTTTCAATACACCAATGCTCACCACTAGCAAAACTTGGGATCTTGTCGTCGGGGTGCTCGTCCGTCCAGGCTCCTAAACAGTCTCCTTCATTGTTCGGGTGACAGTGGCCCAGGCGATCGATGTAGATGCAACTGTCTGTGTCAAAATACAGTACACGATCTCCTAACTGGTGTAAAGCTTCGTACAATTATAAGCGGGCATGGGCTGTCACGTAGGCCGCAATGATGACATTTCCAAATTCGTCGGTTTCTACAAAGTCCAGTTCTTCTTCGTAATTGACTAGGATCAAATCCTCACGAACGACGTCCACGTGTTTCATGTATTTGGTATTGTCGTGAATCACTTGCAAGTGGAAGGTTCTGTCAAATACTCCGTCTTGGGTAAACAAGGTCGTTGTGCCATTTTGCCCCACAAACAATTTAACATCACTTTGGCAAACGATCGCCTTCCTTCGTTTTTCTCCACGTGGTTTAAAGTGATCCCTTCGTGTTCACAGTATTTCTCTTTGAATTTCTTTTGGTCTTCGGGAGTCTGGCACCAGGAAGGATAGCAGTTTATTTCTCTTTGAATTTCTTTTGGTCTTCGGGAGTCTGGCACCAGGAAGGATAGCCGTTGGCTTCTTGTTTCAGTTTCAAAAAGGCATCCACGTAGTCTGCGAAAATGCCTTTCTGAGTCTCGTCGCCCTGGTGGTATTTTTCTTTCTTGGGAAAGTGGTAAATTTCGTACACTTCTAACAGTTGGTATCCCAACTCGAGAGCTTTGAACAATTCCACGCTAACCCACGTTCCCGTTAAGGTACGTTCTTCCTGAATGTGCTGACAAGGTCGGTCTTGGTTGCACGTTTCGGCACAAGTACGGCACAAGGGAAACATCAGTTTTCCTTGGTAATGGTGAAGTAAAACGGGATGGTACAAGTTCGTCGGAGGCAATACTTTGCATTTGATCAATCCTTCGTATTGTCGAATCTTTTCGAGGTCGATGTGTTCCGTCAGCAATTGCGGGTGACCAGCGGGAAAGTGACAATATTTGCACACGTAAGGATACAGCGAACACACGTCCAAGTATTTGATTTCTTCTCCTTTCACCTTGTCGGCTTGGTACAGCAAACAGGTGATATTCGTCCGTCCTGCGTACAAGCTGTTCCGCGGGTTCAGAGGGTCCACCAGCATGTAACTTTCCACGTCGCGTTTAAACTCGGGATCGGTTTTCAATCAGTGATCGTAGTCGTGTTCCCACATTTCCACCACTTAGTATCCTTGCTCTTCTAACTTCAATCGACGCTGAGAAGTGGCCTGGTACAAGTCTTCCATGGTCCGTTGTAAAAACTGATTTTTAGTGCCACGTTGAGGGCAACAGATGGGACATCTGTGAAATAAGCACCCGTTAAACTCGTACGCGATCTTGGGGTTTTCTAAGTCCCAGCCATCCACTGAATACGTTCCGATGGTCTTTTCACCTCCTCCATTGCAAGCATGTTGGATCCATTTGTCTTCCTTGTCGCACAAGTAATGTAGCCAGCATAGGGCTTTGACCGAGTACTGACGTTTGACAAAGTTCGTCGTTTGAGGACTTATGACAGCCAGGGTGTTTTCGGGCATGAATCGTTGGCGATACAAGGAACACGCTTTGGCAATGGTGCAGGCTTCTCTCAAAGGGTCGATCCCTCCGTGCTCCATGAATAATTCTCAAAATTTTCCACAGCAACTCCGTAAAATGTCCACGTCGGAACGACAATACTTTAAAATTTCTCCCTGAAAGTCAAAAGGGTCCGAGGCGTGAGTGTGGTACCAAGCGTGGAAAGCTTCTCGTTGTTCGGTGCGCATGTTTTCGGGGTCATCGTAGTGAGCCTCAGGCAAATGGGATAGAACGGCGTGTTGATTAGCTTCGGTATTGAAAAAGTGCGGAAAATAGCCTTTGGCCATTTCTGTCATTCTAAACGTTTTAGGCATTGGACTCAAAGGCATGGCCAAGTAACTCATCGAATCTTTAAACTGCACTTGGCCCACTTGCATGGAAATGATTTTGGCTTCGTTCAAAGTCACTTCAGGACGTTCCGTACTTTGTTCCGTATAATATCTCAAAAGAAATTGCCCATCGTATCCCGAGAAAATGTGAGTCATCACCGTGGCATTGCGATGACAATCTCCGTAACGTTCAATGTCCTCTTGGCTCCACGTCTCGTCGATGGGGTTTTAAGATCCATTGGGCGAAATCGGCGAGCGTGAATGTATTTTCCGTCTTTGAAATTTTTGCCTTGAAACAACAGAGGTCCGCGCACTTCTTGAGGGTGTACTTTCAAGGTGTAGTGTTTAGCTATGACGTCTTACAATATTTGCATTTCAGGAATGCCACAGGGTGTGTCTTTGGATATCCCCGCTTGCTGAAACAGGAGTTCTGCTTCTCTTCGTTGTTTGGCTCGACCCGATTTTTGAATTGTTTGCCAAGCTCTTTTCCATTCTGCCGTGTCGTTCTTGTCGGCATACGTTCGTCCCACCACGATGGCACGGGCTAAACACATCTTGTCTTGAGGATTTTTAATTTGAACGAGGCTGCGCTTGACGCTGCGAAGGTCGTCTACCAATAATACCTTTATGCGTCCTGTCCCTTGGGGAAGAGAAACGTGGGTCATGAGCAGTGTCGCTTTTCTGTCGGTGATGTGAAACTTATTGCTGTACGTGTTGAATCTTGTCGATGACTTTGGAAGGTGTCAATTCTGCTGGGGTGTTCAACTCGATCCAAACAGGGGATTTCAATCTGTCGTGATGAAAGGATGGTCTCAAGCGGTCGTCTTCTTTGGCTTCACATTGCTGTTTCAGTGTGGTTAACAAAGAATCCCATACATCGGTGATGAAGCCTTCTGCTTTCTTCAACGGAACGTCGGACTTGAAATCTTTAAACTTCACCGTGTACATGTAGGCCGTGGTTCTAAATTTTCTAGAGGAGCGTTTGTCCGTCTCTCGAATGTGAAAGTACTTTTCAGGGTTTACTGGTGGTGATGGCGGACTTTGGCTTGGTGTAGACTCTCTGGGTCTAGATTCTGGTTCACTCATCTCATCTTTAAAATCTCTGGCATGAATTTGTGACAAGACTTCAGCTACTGTGCGAGGCGATAAGTCACGTTTCTGCCTCTTACTTTCTTCACCTTTCTTCACGAAATGATGCGATCGTTTCATCTTCACTCCAAAAAGTCAAATGACTACATTTGAAACGCCATGGACATCTTTATATTCATGTCAGGGTCAGTGTATATATAAAGGGCTAGTGCCTTCCCACCCAGTATTCATTTCACTCTCAAACCGAACAGAACGGTGGAAGATCCCACACAGATCGAACTTCTGATCAGAGCTTTGCGAGGTGTCATACGAAAGTTTTCTTCAGACAAGCCGACGGTCTACTCCCCCTGCTTTCGAGATAAAAGTCAAGATACTTGCTATATCTGTCAGAAGAAAGGGCATTGGGCTACAGAATGTCCAGACCGTCAAAATAGCAAGGCCAGTGTCAAAAGAGACAAAAGTCAGGATACCTGTTATCATTCTCAAGAGAAAGGACATTGGTCTTCAGACTGCCCTAAGAAACAACAGAAGCAGGAGGACGAAGAAGAAGAGGTGCCGTCAGCAAAGGAAGAACCCCGACACGTTCAGAATGAGAAAAAAAGAAGACGAGAAAAAAGTGAGGAAGAAGAGGACGAAAAACCTGTGAAAGAGAAGAAATTCAGAAAACAGAGAGAGTGAAAGAAAAAGATACAGAACAATTGTATGAACTTTAATAAAGTGTTATGTTGTGTTGTGACATTGGATTGTAAAATTTGTACCAGAACAGACCAGACAAAAAAACGTAAGTGTCTGATGGTTTTGATTTTTTAGAATAAGGGCCTACACTCACGCACTCATACACGTACATCATAGAGTAAAAAAAGGATTTTGAGTTTTAATTGCTTGAGGCAAAATGAATACTATCTCTTTTCGAAAGAAGTGGGTGGGCCTGAAAGGGACCGTTTGGTGTTTTGTTTTTTTTTTTTAAAAAAAAACAAAAACAAACTCAGGAACGAGAAGCAAAATCAGCTTTAACTGCCTTAAGCCTTTGCCACGGCCAATGCCAAAGTTCTGGACCTGCTCCTGTCGATGATTGGGTAGAAATCACTAGGGCTGGTATCTCAGGCGTACTAACAGGGATGGGCTGTTAGGCTCGGGAAGGTATTTTTCTCTTGGGTCGTAATAAAGAAGTCTGATACATTTGTTTCAGACTCGTAAGCTCTGCCAAAATGTCCAAGAGTACCGATACCGTTTGACTTTCACTGTTCTCCTTCTCTCCTAGACCTTGTTTCTTCTCTGCTTCTTCTTCTTCTTCCTGTCGTTTCCTTTTTGCCTCTTCTTCTTGCTGTTGTTGTTGCTGTTGCAGGAGAAAAGCTTGTTCTGCTTCTTACTGCTGTTGTAAAAATTTCTCCAATTCTTCTTTCTGTCTCTGTTTAAAATCCTCGACTTGTGGTAAAGAAGGAGAAGGTGGCGAAGGTGCTGGTGCCGGAACAAATTCTTGAGAAAAAATCCACTAAATCCGAATTAAAATTGACCTCTTCTGGAAGTAGACCTGTGTTGACTTTGGTAGCCGCTGCTATGCCATCACTTCTTGTCTCCACAGCCGGTGCACTCCAATTCATCGTCTTCTTAGTTTCCGTCATGTTTCAAAAACAATGTCGCATCGTTTCACTGCGCACAGACGCTATCGCACCTATGTAGGGAATGTGACGTCACAGGTAACTCTCTTCGGATTGGAAGATAGACTCCACGCAGTGACTGTATTTTGTAACGCGTATTGGGATTGGTGAAAAATCTCAATCCGTTTCGATCCGGTCTTCCACTATAAATAAACCCGGTTCACTTCATTCCCTTCACCTGTTCTCGTCACAAGATGTGGACAAACGTTGAATCCTCTACTCTCGTATCGTCGATGCTGTTCCGTACGGACTTACCCATGTATGTAAAATCATCATGGACAATCATGCGAATCACTGAGACGACGGTTTGGAAAAGAAGGTCCTATATGGAGAGACACGGCTGTCTGATGCGACTCCTCATCTGCGGTCCAGAGGTTAGACGAAGTTTAGGAAAGAGAAAAAGATCAGTGAGATGTTTTCTATGTTAACGAAATGGCGTTAACATAAAAAACAACGGCACTTTTCAGGGCCACTCCTATGCCTCGAAAAGATTTACTTCTTCTTTCCTAAAATATTTTTTAGTTGTTATATAATTTAGGTATGATAGATTGATGTTCATCAATCGATGACTGTGTTGTATATGTCTGTCTTTCTAACCGTGCTTTTATGTCTCTGTCTCTATTGTATTTGTCCCTACCTAGGTAGACGCGTGTATTCAGGTCAGTCCCTTTCAACATTGTTACCAGTACCGTGACGTCACCCCACCTGTTCCATTCCTATTGTCCGTATACAGGCCCAATATGAATCTTGTCCGTATATCGGCCCAGGTTTTTTTTGTCAGTATAGTGCCCCGGGAGGAGGGATCTGTAATGTATTTTCTCATTGTCAGTATAGTGCCCCCTTCACTAATAATATAACCAGATTGTTTTTGAGGCATAATTTACAAATATATGTAGTATACAAAAGGAAATGTGTCTCGGTCAATCCAGAATTTACAGTTTTAATTCCTCAGAATTTGCAATTATGAGTGTATGTCCAATCCAAAAGCCAAGTTGAGTGAAAAGCTTGCCTTTATTCATGTAAAAGTGAAAAACAAAAGAGATTGGCAAATAAATCTGTAAGGACAATGTAACAAGACAATCCAGGTATTTGTTCTTTAAAATTGCTTACCTGTATGATAATTTTTGTTTTAGACTAATTCATCTAACAATATTGTTTTTATGAATGCCGGTTTACATTAAATATTTATTTTTCTCTAATATTTCCTATGAAAAGTTAAACACAGGACTGTATATAATTTTTATTTATTTATTTTGCTTTATTGCTTAGTTGTATTGTGCTGACATTTTTTGTGTCATGATAATATTAACTTATATTTTAAACAGGATAAAATAATGCTAAAATCACAGACAAATTAAGATGTTTATGCGGGGGTGGGTGGTGATGGATACTACAACAGCCTGACATGTGAGTAGCCTTAAAATCTTTTAAAGTTCTTTTCTAAAAATTGTGGGGTTGGCGTCTTACCCTTCTAAAAGAAAACACTCACATCTGTATAAGATACGTGTAAAAATGTTTATTAATCTTTTAAACTACTACATTAATTTCATATCCAAACGTATTAAGCAAGTTTGGTACTGTATTGTAGCAGTAATAATAAAAACAAATTGAGCTGGTTACTGGTAGTGGTGGCAGCATTATTTATTTTCAATATATGATGTTTTTGTAGTTGTTACCAAAGGAATCTGATGTTTTATCAGTGAAGTACCTTACAATCAATCGTCTTATCTGTACTATAAATATCGCTTCATATATGGATGAATACGATTTTAAATTTTTAAAAAATGTAGTTTCGAGTTTGATATCTGTGGAAATAAAGCATCGCATATTTGTATGGACATGTTCTGTATGTTTAGTGTAAGGGTGCAAATTTATATCGATCTATAAAGACCACATTAATTTTGGCAGGTGAACGATTAATTAGATTTATGAGGACCGGTGCGTGTTAAATCACCATACTGCAAGGATTTTTAATGCTTGTGTCGCGGGAGTAAGTTATTCTTAATTAAGCATTCTTTTATTTAACAGTCAGACAGACTGGAAGGAAATGGTTAACTTCAATCTTTGTATTGAAAATGTCCGAGTTGATATTTTCCAGAATCAGTTATTTGGAAATCTAGAGTTTAGGCGGACCGCAATTTTGGCGCCTAGTTATAAAAGGCGGGAGATATATTTAATCCGGGTTGGTTACGCTAAATAAAGGGCGTTGTTCTCTCACGAAATTTCTTGGTTTTAATATGTCCCGTCGCAAAATTTAGTCATTCTACGTTTTTCTGCAAGAGAAAACAAATGTAGGAGACTCCGAGTTTGAATTTAGAAGAAATTCACTCGTAAAACAATTATCCAACGGGCCGGATGTCTGGAAAGTCGACGGACACAATTTTGGCGGTAGAAGCGAGCAAAGCTGGAAAGCACAAGGTATTTGCGCCAATCTCATGTAATCCGTTGATACCAATATAACGATTTGTTGGATTTATTTGTTTATATTTGTATCAATTTATTTGTTTAAATTCGTAGATCAATTTTCTTGATATGAGTACAACTGTGTTGAGTTCATCTATCTGAATCCGTACAATGCTCTTCTTTATATAAGTTTGACTAATTGTTTAAATGTGTCGTCTTGATTGTTGTAGGTATTCTAAGAATTTTAAGCCTTACCTTAGTTGATATGAGTTACAAGAATCCGTGGGAATTCACCGACCTTAGATGATTTCACGTATGATAAAGACTTGAGTGCGTATTGACTGAAATTTACGTTGTTAAGCCATGAAGTGAGATTTCATGTATACTAAAGACTTGAATGTGTGTATTCGCTAGAAATAACGTAGTTAAGCCATGTATTGAATATCATTCATTCATTTGTGTAATTGAGACGAGAACGGAACTGTTATGTGTCGTGTGATGATAATGTGAGTCAGGTTGAAATAGCTGTTAAGAAGTACATTAATCTTATGAAACTAGGTTTGTTTATGGTCTGCCATGTTTGCCTTGACCAGATAGCCTTTGGTATCTGTTTGAATTCCGATAGGACGATTTCTGACATAACGAGAGGAGAGTAATGATCTATTCCCAGTAGGATATCTGACAGGAAATTTAGGTTGCTTCTCTGTTTATTTTGGAAGGGGAAGTAGTTCCACTACGTATCACGGATCAAAATTTATTTCATCACGTGTAAGATCTGTGGCCTTCAGGATGTCAAAGCTCAATCTTCACAGATCTGATTGGATGACAAAGAAGCTGGATAGAAGCCCAGTTGCAGAACATTCCTCTTCTCCTGTCCACACTTTCAATGATGTAACACTAAATTGCAATTGCTCACAACCCCAACTGGAGTTCCAAAACCAGGAAATAAAAGGAATCTTACTGGATACGCCGTCTTAGAACATTGAAACCAGGTGTCCTAATTCAAGAAGACTAGAAAAAGACAACTACGCGCAAATAAAATCATCAACTTTTTCACAGCTAGCACATTCACGTTTAAATATTTTATTTTTTATTTTGCAGATTAGTCACTCACTCGCCTATTATTGCTATTAAAACAATGAAATATCTGGGATATAAATGACGGTCACACCAATTTACATGGCTCATTCATTTGTAGGTCGCTATAAAAAGATACACAGATCATCAGTCAAACATTTTCAAGCTTTGATTCCAGTAGAAATAGTTGTGTAAACGTTTACAATTTCAAAGCAATTTTGTATATATTGTTTTCTTATCTTGTCTTGTTTTGTGTGTGTCTGCCTTTGACAAAGAGTCGAAAGCGGTTAGGCTAGTACTTTTGTTTCTCTCTGTGTGTGTGTGTGTGTGTGTGTGTGTGTGTGTGTGTGTGTGTGTTTACAGGAACGATACAACTAGATTATAGGAATCTACCCGATGATGTATGCATGTAGATCAGCAATGAAAAGTTCGTGTCATACGTAGGGTTGTTGACAACTGTCCAATTAAAACTGTATCCCGGATATATATTTTTAATATCGAACTGGCGATTACTTAAAACTAGAAAATATGGTTGGTTGGTTGGTTGATTATATTTTTACGGCGCACCAGCACTTTTAGGCTATTTAGCGCCATACAAAAGGTTATATGTTTGATCACTTAAAAGTGGTAAAAGTTTTCGTATCGACCAGCGATACGAAACCAATCAGTTGAAAGTAAAACGATAAAATGGTAACGGTGATAAATAAATGAAGCTTCCCGGTCAACGGGGAATGTAAATGGTGAATGATAATGAAAACAGATGAAAAGTAATTAAAATTTAGGGACGGTATATATAGCACATAAAACTGCTCAACATGATAGCATAAAAGCTATAGCTTATGATAAAAGTTTACTTCCTTCAGGAAGTCTATAATACAAGTCACGCTGACTGTATCAAAGACCTCCCTAATGTCATGCACATTGTAATATTGATCACGCGTAGGTTGGAGGTCGAAACACTCCAACGTAAAGTGCTTAACGGTGAATGGTTCATTGCAAGAAATGTACTCTGCTGGGTCTTCTCCTTTTAGTATGTAGGAGTGGGTTAAATAAGTATGACCAATTCGAATTCTTGCAATGACTACCTCCTCCCTACGGACGGCTCTGTAGGAAGGAGACCATTCTCCTAGGGTTGGCTTGATGGCATGAAGTTTGTTATTCACAGCATCATTCCATGATGCCTGCCATTTCTGATGTAAAGATTCTTTGATACTAGGTTTAAAATCAGTATACGGTATTTTAAAATCAGATGGTTCAAGGGATAGGGCCATTTTAGGAGCGCGGTCTGCTTTTTCATTACCTTTAATGCCAATATGGCTGGGTAACCAACAATATACTATATTGTGGGAGGTACTCAGCTTAGTATTTTTGAGGAGAATATTGGCTAATAATGGGTTCTCCAGTTTTCTATTATGTAGTGATTGAAGTACTGAAAGTGATGCGAAGAAGATGATGCTGTTTAAAATACGTTTGTTTTCAATGTAAGACAGAGTAAGGTCTGTTGCTCTGAATTCGGCTGAAAAAATTGAAGTACCATTTGGCAAGCGAACTTTTGTTGTGTGTTTTCCATTAACGAAGGCTGCAGCAGCCTTTTCCTCATCTTTTGATCCATCAGTAGTGTAGTTTTCAAATTGTGTAGTTTTCAAATTGGGCGAGGAGTTCGTGATAAGAGTTGTGGAACATGGAGGGGTTTGTCTCCGATTTTTTTCCATCATGTAACGTAAAAAGTACTTTTGGTTGTTTGAGTAGCCAGGGGGGTGTTTAGTTTATTTTCGTATAAGGTTTTGTATTTGGGTTGAAAAACAGCCGGTAAACTAGAAAATATTTTGTTCTAAGATAGCATTGCAAAGTTGTATTGTGACTAATTCAAAATAAATATTTTGCACTCGAATATGTATTTATTAGTTATTTACAGAAGATTGGTAGTTTAGATTATTGTTTTGAGAAAGCTAATTAATGGCAGTTTAATGCGATTTTGGCACCTTGGAACATTCGTTATTTATGAATAGGAAATTGCTGGTTTGTAGGCTGATTTAAGCTGCTGGGTTTAAGTGTTAGCAGCTGGCGAATCGAACTGGAGTTTTTGAATTCGTATTGTCTGTGCGCCCTTTTTGGAGTTATAGCGGATTCCAGTCAAGGTTTCGCATAGTCAACATGTGTATGATCGAATTTTCAAGCGTAGAACAGCGGTGTCTGTGCAGGACAGTTCAAACCTACCTCACACGTGTCGTTAATCCTATAAAACGAGAAGCATTTAAAATTAAGAGCCCAGTGTGATAATATACTGTATTAACATTCTGTTGCACCAAATGGTCTGACAGTTACAGGTACCCTAAGGTCAGCTCCAGGCTCTCGCTCAGTTATAACCTTCTATGCCTTATGATAACATTAACGTGAGAAACTAGTGTGCGTGTTTTCACTGTTTAAGTCAGTTGTAATCTAGCCATTAAAGTAGTTAGACCAAACCATGTTTTGTGTTATTTAGCTAAACATAACATGGTGTCAGAAGTGAAAATTTTAGAATAAGTTGGATTTATGCCATTAAGAAGTATATCTCCATAACAATGCTGAAATTTGGATACACAAGTTTATGTGTTAATTGTGACATCATGGAAAAACTCAGTCAGCCACTTGAAATGGACTTTAATTCCCACCATCTAGCAGAAACTTGGAGGAAGTGGAAGCAGACTATGCAATTTTACTTAGATGTTGCGCTTGCAGATAAAGAAGACAAAGAAAAATTCAGTGCTTTCCTATACATTATTGGTCAGGATGGTAGAGACATTTACAACACATTTACATTTGAGGCCAATGAAGCTGAAAAAAAATTTCCACTGATCAAAACGTTTGAGGATTATTGCAGCCCGAAGCAGAACATTACAATAGAAAGGCAAAGATTCAATACAAGAATCCAACAAAAGAATGAAACCGTTGACCAGTATGTAACTGAACTTAAACTGATTGCAAAGAACTGCAAATTAGAAAATCTACAGGATGAACTGATTAGAGATAGAATTGTTTGTGGGACTAATTCTGAAAAAGTAAAATAAAGACTTGTACCAGAAGATCAACTGACATTACAAAAAGCACTGGCTATCTGCCTAGCAGACGAAGACTCCAAAAAGCATATTCAAAGTATGCAAAATGAAGCAGCTGCATCAGAAGTTCAAGGTATGAAATTGAAGAGAAAGGAAAAGAAAATGGCACAACCAAAGAAAGCGGAAATGTTATATATGAAATCAGACTCCAAATTATTCAACTGTGGTAAATGTGGCAAATTACATGCAAAAGGTAGGTGTCAAGCCTATGGAAAAACGTGCTACAGATGTCGAAAACAGCATAATTTTCTGAAATGCAAGAATACTCAAGTGAAGAGGAAGCAACATCTTTTGTAGGAACAATGACAAAGGCAAACACTGAAATCAGTGACAAAGAATGCTACGTCACTCTGACACTTCATGGTACTGATATCAAATTTAAAATTGATATTGGCTCGCAAGTAAACATCATTCCAAATCTCATTTTTAAAACAATGAACATTGACAACGTTGAAGACCTGTCTCACAAGCTACTCTGGTGACAAACTAATTGTCATAGGCAAATGCAAATTAAACTGCATGAATCAAGAACTTGATTTTTATATCACAAAAACAAACCAACCGCCTATTCTTGGGTTCAAAGCGTCTCAAGATTTGCACTTAATACAAGTTGTTTGCAATGTTCACAGGAATAAGGACAATCACATCGTGAAAGAATTTCCCAGTGTGTTCAAAGGTCTAGGATGCCTGAAATAAAACTATTATATCGCAATTAAGAAAAAGTGTGAAACCTGTCATCAATCCACCAAGGACTGTTCCTACAGCTTTACGAGAACCACTTAAATTAACTTTGGAAGAGATGGAACGGAAAAATGTAATACGGAAAGTAGATGAACCAACAGAATGGGTCAGTTCATTAGTAGTTGTTGAATAACCCAAGTCGGGGAAACTACGAATTTGTCTAGATCCGAGAAATTTAAATCAAGCTATCAAGCGAGAGCATTATCAACTTCCTACAATTGAAGATATAACCACAAGGATGGCTGGAGCTAAGGTTTTCTCCAAACCAAATGCCAATAATGGTTACTAGCAAATACCCCTGGATGAGGAAAGCCAGTTATTGACAACATTTAACACCCTGTTTGGTAGATATTGCTGTCTAAGAATGCCTTTTGGTATTAAATCTGCTCAAGAAGTGTTCCAGAAACGCATGGCACAGTGTTTTGAGGACCTGCCTGAGGTGGGGACTGATATAGATGACATAATTGTTTGGGGAACTTCAAAGGAAGATCATGATGGAAAACTGAAAATGTTTTAAAGAGATGCCAGGAAATAAATCTGACACTGAATCTGGAAAAATGCCAATTTGGACTAACAGAAGTGTGCTACGTGGGACACATGTTGACATCATCAGGTATTAAACCTGACCCAGAAAAAGTAATAGCAATCACAGAAATGCCCGCCCCGACGGACAAGAAAGGAATTGAAAGATTACTTGGTACAGTCAACTACTTAGCGAAATTTATCCCAAAAATGTCCACAGTGACAGAGCCAACCAGAGCACATTTGAAAAGTGACAATGAATTTGTTTGGGAAACTGCACAGAAACATGCATTTGAAGAGATGAAACAGATTCTAAGCTGTGATGCATCAAAATCAGGATTTGGAGCAGTGTTAATGCAGTCAGGCAGTCCAATAGCATTTGCATCAAGGTCTTTGACAGATGCTGAAACAAGATATGCACAGATCGAAAAAGAACTGCTTGCTGTGTTATTTGGTCTTGAAAGATTTAATCAATATACTTATAGTCATCAAGTACAAGTTGAATCGGATCATAAACCTCTGGAATCAATCCTCAAGAAACTTCTATCTGCCGCACGGCCTAGACTTCAGAGAATGCTTTTAAGACTGCAGAAGTACAATTGTGACTTAACGTATTATCCAGGAAAAGAGTTAATTGTAGCAGATACATTGTCGAGAGCATACAGACAGACGAACACATCTGAGATGAACATGGATAGTGAAATTGAGTGCTATGTGCACATGATCATGTCAAATATACAGATTGCAGATACACAGTTAGGAACAATAAAAAATAGAACTAAACGAGATAATACAATGACCAAATTACGAGAAATGATTCAAAAGGGATGCCAAATGATAAACATATCGTACATTTTGAATTCAAAAAGTTCTGGAACTGCAGATATGAACTTTAAGAAATAGACGGATTAGTTCTAAAATGAGAGAAGATTGTAATACCAGATGCTCTTCAGAAAGAAATGCTAAAAGAGTTGCACAAAAGTCATATGGGCATTGAGAAGACAAAGCAAAGAGCAAGGGACATTATGTATTGGCCTGGCATGAATGCACAGATTGCAGTGTACTGGGAAATCAACTAGTTTATATCAACTTGTTGTGGACACTGTGTCCACAACAAGTTGATATAAACTAGTTGAAACATAATACATTTAAGGGTTTAATTCCTGTAGAAACAGCCATGTAAAGTTTTCCAAACACTACGGTTTTTCTGTTTTATTTGTTTGTCTTGTCTATGTTTTGTATATGCCATTTAAAAAGACTCATTAAGAGTCGAAAGCGCTCAGGCTAGTTAGATACTAGTTTTGCACTGTTCGTTGTCAGTTTGTGCGTATATATATATATATATATATATATATATATATATATATATATATATATATATATATATATATATATATATATATATATATATGTGTGTGTGTGTGTGTGTGTGTGTGTGTGTGTGTGTGTGTGTGTGTTCTTTCCCTTATAAATCACACATAGAATTCTTTGATTACATAAATGTAGATTATGCGTGTAACTCAATATAAACGTAAGGACGCACATAGCAAATTAATCACTGAAAATACAATCAATGTATTTCTCAGGATAGAGTACAATCAGAAACAAACTGAACTGTAAAACACATGGAAAATGATACCATTCGGATATGTTTCTCAGTGAATATAGTACTGTTAATTCCAGAAAGCGCTAATACTTTGAAATATAAACTTTTCTTCTTTATGGTTAACTAAAGGTCACTTCAAAGTAATATACAGATAATGAATGCTCCCTATTATACATGTTTAGCTCTTTACCGTAGTAACAATACTGACACTTTAATATATTTCATTAGCATAATTTCCTTATGCAGTAATATATAATATACTATTGTTTTATCGCTCGAGTCAATATAGATGTATTCAACCAGTTAAATAGCGCCGCTGTAGTACATTAAGGTTAATTATACGGGAGCATCAATCGTCAACACTGAAGATATTGTACGTTTATTTGATATCATTTGGAATATTATATAGTGTGGAATTCATTATTTCTTTGCACTATATTTGAACTCTATAGTAAACAGACTGCTGAAGTATTTGGTCTTCTATGCCTTCTTCACGTGTATACTCACTTCCGGTCAGAATACGTCTTCTAGAACACAGCACTCGACTGGTATTTACAACCTTCAGACCCATTGGTCCTACGCAGAGATTGATGGGAAAAACCTTGGTAGTAAGCGCACGAATGATACTGAACAACATCTTAGTAACGCTCAAAAGTATGATTGCGATTCGCACTTACACAAGTAATTTGTCAGTGGAATTCCTATATATTTGGAGACTTGATGTGAAGATATTCACAGCAGAACTTAACTCTGTATGTCAGAAAATGAAAATACTACACTAAATAGTATAAGAAGACCTAAAAGAGGCCAAAATACAACGACCATGTAGACCAATTCGGACCAAGATTGACAACGGGAGAGAAACCGGTATAAAGTAAGTGCCAATCACAATCATCCCAAATTATAGTATATTAATCACTTAAAGTCATTAAACGTAATATCATAGTACATGTACAGTGTTATTCATTGCGTACAGCGACCCTTCATATCATGTACGTATTAAAATTTATCGCATATTGTTGACCATTACCACTGACATATGAAACACTGAAAGTTAGTATTCAATGCTGAGACTTGTGAGAATTATCTAACACGAGCCACATTCTGTCTGTATTTTATAACACCAGAATTCATCACAGCTATGGCCGTCATGAAGGGGATGGGTGGGTATTTTTTGCAGATATTACATTTGCAGTCTTTATCATCTAGGATATAAATAATGATCTAAATTGATTAGAATTTGATTTCTTTCTAAATTTATTTGATGGCTAATTGCGTTGATTGGCAGACGTACATCTTTGAACATCTAAAACTGTATTTATTGTGTTTAAAACACTGAATCATCCAAAAATTAGTGAGCACGTTTATTCAGAATTTTGAAGGTCTCTAGAGCCATAATGCACTTTTAGTGTTTACATTTTTGCCATAAGTAAGAGATTAAGATAGCTGCAGAGGACGTTATTGTTTAAAGTTTTGTAGTTTTTACATCACTGCAGAAATGCCAGGCTAAGAGCCGAAATTGAAACTGGAGAAGATAACTTAATATAGTCAGTTTGTTGAATCTAGTTAGCTTCTGACCAATACTTTTCAAGACAGACAGTTGTCTTGGAGCTTTCTTACAGAGGTCTTTTTACGTGTGAATCGAACTGCAGTTGATAGTCAATGTCAATAACTGGCAGTTTAAGTTAATGTCAATACCTGGCAGTTTGACCATTTCTTCGCAGTTATAACAGCACTACTTAAGTTTAGTACAGGCTTCATACTTCATATGGCAGACGCATATAGGTAGATAATTCTTTCTCACTGTGTGTTTTTTTAACCCATGTACTTGTCTGATATACGCGAACGAGTATTGTTATGTATATCTATATTTTTTGTAACTCCTGGTACTTGATTTTATATAATTTGTATAATTCTTATTCGTGGCTGTAATGTGTACAGAATATCTTTAGTTCAGCCTGGCTTACGTGATTTGAGTGTAGTATTACATTTGATTAATAAATAGATGTTTACGTATGTGTTGACAATTAGTAATAATGATCTTAATACTAAGATTTAAAAGGTGTTTTGATAATAATTCCGTGGCTTCCAACTGCTTGTGCTAGGTCACGTGAATTTGCTTAATTCGACGTAAAATCAATAGTATATGCCGACACGTGGGGTCAATTACAAAGTACAGTCGCAATGTACGGTGTATATAAAGAAAAAGTTTAGCAGTCAGATTCATTCCGATTTTTGGAGTCATTCAAACTTATTGTGTTCCTTTTGTAAGACGTGTTTTGTGTTGTACTTAGATATTGTTCGAGAGGAAAACATTTGTTTGGATTGTCCAGTGGAAATAGAGAGTGCTCATTATTTGGACAATAAAATTATTCTGGAACTGTAATAAATTATTCGAAGAAAGTCTAGACAACGCCATCTTGACAAAGTCACGGTTCTTGGAGGACCAGTACATTTCCGGTATTGAAATTTGTAAGGAACTTGTCTTTCATTTAGGACTTTCATGGACCCTTATTAGGATTAGCTTGGATTCACTTCATAATACTGTAATTTCCTCTCACATTTTTCATTTATAAATTTGATAATTAAACTGTTTGTTAAGGTTTACAAAACTTGTTGGATTTGCTTCTTTTCTGTTACTTAAGTTTGTGACCAGAGTCGTAACTGTATAGTTCACCTTAAGAACTTATGCCATGCCTTAAGCAGTGGGTATCTCACCCACCCACCCTTCCGTCTGCACTAAATGAATCATCTGCTCGCTTTAGTAGAAACAATTGCACTATTTGCAGTTAAGATTTAATGGTGAATTTTAGATAGGGTGTGGATTTCATGCAACGCTGCCACGGTACGTATCGCTTGTAAATATTCGTTCTGTTTTCTCTGTTCCCACCAAACGCATCGTTTACTTGCTGGCATTTAGTTATAAAAGCTGATGAAATCGTTTAAACCATGGTACGAGCTAGTAAGTGAAAGCAATACTTGCCGATTAATATTTACATCATTTAGGGAGCGGCCATTTATTTTTTGTTTTGGTGGTGGTTGGATCATGCTGAAACATTTTGGTAGAAAAATTCTTGCCTCCAGATAGCTTGAAAATATATTCTTGCGCGTATTTTTAAAAAAGAAAGAATGAAAAAATTATATCCAATATATTAGTGGGGAAAATATTATCTTGAGTTAAAAGAAAGCAGAAATAATCCAGCTCAAAAGGTAATCCATGGCTATTCCCAGATTAAATGGTCGGTCCCTCACTACAAAACACATCGGAAATGATTACCCAAACGGCCTGACTTTTTAAATGACGTCCCATTCGGAACTCTTCTCACCGAGAAGCTAATATTGTCTACTGCATGGAAGGTAACAGCAACTATTAAATATAGAGAGACTAGTGTTACAACATAATACAGAAAAGCCCGATACCTTAAATGTTGCCTGGAAACCATAGATATCTTTTTAATTAAAAAATTTAAATAAATATCTTATAAATCCATTACTGAGAAAGCTTTCAGCAGAATTTTTAAATTCATAGTGCTTCAATTTAAACTGCTTTGCATCTATTATCTATTTTTTTTTTAAATTAAAAAAAAAAAAAACTGTGCCGATGAAATAAATGGAGATACGGCTGTGAAAAAGTCTAATCTTACTAAGAGATGCAAACCTTATTAATTTTTACATTTCATATTAATAATCGTATCCTTGCAACATTTTTTATACATTTTTCATTATTTTTTTTGGAGGAAAAAGTCAAGAAAAGCTCTTGGGTGGGTGGGTGGTGAAAATTAGAATGTTTACGATATTAAGATGAAGTAATGTGCATGGACTATTAATCAGTCCTTTCGTACAGTACTCAGCACAACAAGACACCACAGTATCTGAATACCTTTAGTACAGTCCCCGAAGTCCTCCGTCGAATCACATGTTTCCCTACTTACAATTTAATAAGTATATCAGAACACACGACTGATATGTTTTCAAACAGTGCTACATGCAATGGTGTTTTAATATGGAATATCTTGTCCAGTATTAAATCTTTTACAATCCATGTTTCTCTTAAACACCTTTGTAAAAAATATTTTTCTAGCCCCAGATATAACATCATAATGTTGGGTGGTGGAGGGGGTAGTCTACACCTTGCCGTATTTTATTGTCTCGAGTCGACAAAAATTCTTAGTTGATGCATTTCATGTTTTATTGTACATCATCGGAGTTATGTAGATTCTGATACCTTTTGACCCTGTATGAAATGATTCTTTGGCTCAACAGCCACTCAAGAATAAATAAAGTCTGCTGCTATTAATTATCGCGTGTGCTGTTTGAAATTTACTGCTGATTTATGCTGTTTGAAAAATATCGACTGCCCTTTTTAGAACCGTCGGATTTATCGAGAATGTGAAAATAAGTTTTGTAATGGAGAATTATATGCTGGTATGGTGGCTGTCAGTCTTTATATTTATGATATAGAAGGAACGATCCAGGAAACAATAGTCACTATATAACGACGTCATGCTCTTGTGTACGATGACTATTGAAAACCATACACAAATTAAATCGCGTTATGACAAGAAATACTATGGTGGCTGATTAAAGACATACAAAGAAACAAAATATCACATTCCCATAAGACAATATGACGTTTCCACAATACAGCTGTTTTTATCAACTTACTTACGTTGCTATAAATGAAACTGAGCATTCTCTGTTTCGATAATCGTCACTTAACAACCAGAATTAATTTGATGAGAAACCGATTAACTATCTAGCTAAAATCCCGATTAACCGATCACAAATACTATGGGCACTAATTTATTCTTAGAAGCTATATCAGATGCATTGTTAACCCCAGACTGAAAGATTGGATGATCCCAATTTATGATCCAGTAGGTGATTTCAACAAACGTGTTTCGTTGAAGTCATACAGTGCGAAAGAAATATTCGCTTAGTGTTATGCTCACTTATTACCCGTTGATGGAAAGAATTTTGCCAATTCTGTGAGAGGATAGTTCAGGAAACATACTTATCTACAGGCAGATTTACATATAACGATTGTGTGTACCTGTTTTTACCAGGAATCCAAGACTAACGATAACAGATCCTATTATTAGTCTCGGCACACGTATGGGTCTATTTCATGTCTTTCGTATCAAGTCACTTCCTTGTTCTCGGATGAAACATTCACATAATACTGGTTGAATTACTAGCGTTATCTTTGTGCATAAATGCAGAACGTGTCGTGTAGCAACTACAAAAATTTATTTTACCGTATTTCATCCAGTGCAGTCTACAAAGGACCCGTCCAGTATTCAGTACTTAGTACTTCAAAGTGAGAGAATTGAATATCAAAACTGTTGTATCATTCCTGGTCATTGTTACAGGTAAATGATCATTGTCGGACTCGGCCACAGACTCCACGATTCTCTTTGCTAAATTCAAGATGAGTGGTACATAATACTGTTTTATGTATATGTCTTTACCACATTATTACGCACATGTCTTTTCTACACTCTTACGTATGTGTCTTTACCATAATGTCATGTATGTTTGCACTGCACTCATATGTATGTCTTTACCATACTGTTATTTACTACACTGTTACGTATATGTCTTCATCAAACTCTTTTGGATGTATCTCTACCACCTTATTTATTTGTCTGCACTGCACTCGTATGTATGGCTTTACAACACTGTTATGTACATGTCTTTACCAGGTTCTTATGTTTGTTGCTTTACCACAACTTATGATGTATCTGTCTGCACCGTACTCGCATGTATGACTTTACCACTCATTGTATGTGCCTTTACCACACTATTATGTACATGTCTCTACCACACTCTTATGTATATGTCGTTACCAAATTCTGATGATAATGTCTTTATCACACTCTTATGTATATGTCTTTATCACACTCGTATGTATGGATCTTTACCACACTCTAATGTATATTTCTTTCCCACAAACTTATGTATGGATCTTTACCACACTCTAATGTATATGTCTTTACCACACTCATATATATGTCTTTACCACACTCGTATGTATGGATCTTTACCACACTCTAAGGTATATGTCTTTAACAGACTCTAATATATATATATATATATATATATATATATATATATATATATATATATATATATATATATATATATATATATCTAAGCAGCAGGCAGGGTGAACAGACCATTTGTCTGAATCGTCATTTGTCTAAAACATAAGGTTCATACAGGTGCTGAAAAATAAGGTCAATAACGCTAAACCGAACCCCCTAACTTTTATTATTACCGTATAGTTTGAAAAACGAATAATAAATCGTTTGGGTTAGCTCATTTTTATTATTTTATTTTTGACTTTTTTGTTTTTTATGTTATAATGCGTTTAGTTTACTCGCCGGGTCACTCAATTTGTGTCGTTCACCCTTCCTGCTTCTGTAATTAAATAATCAGTATAAATATTATTAATAATGGTCGTCATTGGCGAACCTCATTCAGCTAAATTAGCACGAGAACGACTAGAAGCAATTAGAAAATATTTACCTGTTCGTGATGCTGTCAAGCAACAATTACAAGAACGACAAGAATCTCATGTTGAATTTGAAGAGGATACAAAACAATTATTTAAACCTATTACAGAGACAACTAAACCTCTTCTTCCTGTTTTAGAGAAAACCGCTGAGGCAACTGAAAAAATAGCGGAGAGAACAAAACAGACAAAAAGACTTTTACGTGGACTTCCAGCTGATATAGCTGCTGCTCAACCAATATCAACGGCGCAAAAACAAAAAATTCTCTCAATGAGCAATGCTGAGCTACTTGATAAATTTAATGAGAACTTCACTGAGGCAATTAGTAACATTAAAAAATATGACAATTTAGCTGATTTTGCTGCTATGAGTTTTAGTCGTAGGGATAAATTCTTAAAGCCTGATCATCAAAATATCATTAAATCCCGTGAACAATGGCAAAGAGTAATATACCGCATACGTGCTAACGTTGAGCAAATTAAATTAGATGATGAAATATACAGAGAATATAATAGGGATTTTAATAATTTCGTTAATTTAACAAAAGAAGCAGCAAGACGAGAAAGAGAAGCAGCAAGACGAGAAAAAGAACGAGAAAAAGAAGAAGCAAGAGAACAGAAAGAACGAGAAAGAGAAGAAGCAAGAGAACAGAAAGAACGAGAAAGAGAAGAAGCAAAAGAACGGAAAGAACGAGAAAAAGAAGAAGCAAAAGAACGGAAAAAACGAGAAAAAGAAGCAACAAAAGAACAGAAAAAACGAGAAAAAGAAGCAGCAAAAGAACAGAAAGAAAGAGAAGAAGCAAAACAGGGAGAAGCAGAAAGACCAAAACGAAAAAGTACAAGAATAAAACAACCTGCTCTTCCTTCTCCTCCCCCTGAAACATTGGAATTACCACCACCACTATCACAACAACCATCATTATCATTACCACCGCCATTACAACCAACACCAGAGGAAGCAGCAAAAAAAAATACAAGAAAAAAAAAGGATCAAAATATTGGTCGCCAGCCTCACGGAAAATTCTGGAAGAACAACAATCATCTCCATCACCACCTCCTCCACCACAAAAACAGGATCCACAATTATTATTATCACCGTCTATGTTAGAAATGGAGAAGGAATCAGAAAAAGATTCAGATAGGGAGATCAAAATTCAAAGATTAATTAGTCGTGCTGAATCCATTAAAAAAAATATAGATGAAATGGGAAAGGGGGGGAAGAATATATACCCCACGTTACTGATGTCTTATGTTGATTCATTAAGCAACATTGTATACAAGTTAGGTGAATTAGGATTAAAATATTCTGAAATCAATAAAATTATTCCAAAATCTTATTACAATGTTAGTGGAAGAGGTCTCTCTACTGGAGGTGATTTTACTCTATGTCCAAATAACGTTATCTCTGACGTTGATCGATTAGAAATCCTCATCGGAGGAAAACGAGCTGGTAATAATTCTCCAGAAATAATTAATGAAGTAGCCGATATTTGCAGACGGTTATTTACTGGCGGTATCATGGACGTTGATGTTTATCAGTCTCTTATTAATGAAATTGCCGATGACTACTATAGTGACTAAGTACGTAATTAAATACAATTACTATAATAAAATGATCGTACATAGTACTCAACGTGGACCAACCATGGTCAGGGTAATAAATTCACGATTACCAGTATACAAAACAACCTACGGAGATGGACTAGGTGATGTTGTTCAGGGTCTATTTAGATGGATAGCCCCAAAAGCAATACCGATCGCAAAGCAACTGGGTATGAAAGCTATTGATGTTGTTCGTGAAAAAGGTATTGGTGCTGTTGGTAATCTCGCTGGTAAAGCATTTTCAGCGATTAAAGATAGACTAACACGATTAATACGACGAAAACCTCAACCTGTAAAATTACCTAGCACTGAAGTAATGCCTGCAAATGTCAGTAAAATAATAAATAAAGTTGCTAATCAAAAACTAACAGAGTTGGCTGATGTACCAATGTCAGAAAAAGAAAAAAATATAACCGCTAGTCTGATAGCAGGAAGTGGTCTCACTTCCCGAAGTGGTCTTCGTTTTAGACGATAATAATTATAATAAAGATGTTTAAGCGAATATCTGATCCAGCATTTGACATGGACGCACCAGTACTTAAAGATGAGTCTGTGCGTGATTATCAATATTATTCTTATGACGCTCGAATTCCAGATCAGCGTGGACGAATTGAACTGCAAGTTCAGGATACAAGTAGGTATTTCTTAAACGCTGAGGCTTTTATTGAGGCTGAAGGTGAAATTTTAAATATCGCTAATCCTGCAGCACCAGTAGCATATGGAGCTAATATTATTGTTGGTTTTGTTAATAATGGTATTATGGCGTTATTTGATAGCGCTACGTACATGATTGATGGTAAAAATATTGAATCAATTCAGAAGGACGTTGATGTTGCTACAACGATATTAGGCCTTGCAAGATACAGCGACGATTATTCAAGATCGGCTGGCCCGTCAATGATGTTTGCAAAGGATACAACTGATTTTCCAGAAAGTAGAAACGTTAATGTAGGTGATGTGAGAGCTGCAGGAGGAGCTGCAGATGCACCTGCAGTATTATCGATGAATGCAAATTTTAATTTAGGATTTGCATTACGTAAATCAATGTTAAAAGGTGATAGGAGAGCATTTTCATGTGCAATTCCACTTTCACATATATTTGGATTCTGTAGAAATGTCAGGAAAGTCATCTTTGGAGCTAAGCATACAGTTGTACTTGTACGAAAAGCCACTGATAATGATGCAATCTGGCGACCTGGTGCAGTTGATGCTGGTAGAGTAATTCTTACGAAGCTTTCATTGTGGATGCCGGTGATGACTCCATCAATATCTGAAGAAGATCGTCTACTCTCTTTTATGAATCAAGGTGGTAAATCAGCGTTGTCATGGTTGACAATGACCACAGATGCTATCCAGAGTAATATTAATGGTTTATTTACATGGCAAATAGCTTCTCAGCAAGGTGTTTCTGCACCGCAACATATATTTATTGTGCTTCAAAATGCTGCACGAGTAAACGATCAAGATGAAAGCATAATGATATTTGACAAACTTGGTGTTTCCGAGGTTTCTTTAAGGATAAATGGACATCAAGAACCATCCGAGGATATATTGTTGA
>JAECUM010027307.1:0-50169 GCA_016617855.1 Megalonaias nervosa | reverse complement strand
AAAATATAAAATTTACCCCTCAAAAGCGGATGCATTTTATTTTGTAATATGTATCCAGAACCAATTTTATTCATAACGTGTGTTAAGTAATCAGATTTCTGTTTCCCAATGTCAGGTTTTCATTACTGAAAGAAGTTTTGACTAAAGTACATGTACCACTAAGGTTAATATTATATCCTTTATGCCTCACGAGAAGCCACATTTATTCCATAAAGCCGCGAAAGACTCAAATTTTAATCCATTTAAAAGGTAAGTACACGTAATCCGATTAGCCTTACTGCTGTGTTATCATGAGATGTCCGGTTTAGTCACTCTAATAATTGTTAAGATTACAATTATTGAACAGTAGGAACAGCTGAGAAGTGGCGGTATTGATGTACAATACACAAGTCAGCGGGAAAATGGTTTGATAGCCTTTATGGCTTCCCTTAGCAAGATGTTGAGCTTGTTCACTTTCATAATTAGTGGCTATTACTACTGACAATAATTGTCAAGATTACAAATCCTAACGGCCGCGAGCTGCTATTGTTCAGATCAAATCTGCGTATATATCGAAGCCGTTTTGGTTTCTCTCACTTAGTGTAAAGAAATGTAAACACAAATAGGGTACCAGACTGCGACTAATGAATCACATGACAAGATCGCTGCCTTTAAAAAACACATCGCATTTTGTTTAAATGCAGAAAAGTTGTTTTATCAGTCTTATAGTTGGCAACACTGGTGATTACAACCGGACGTAATTGTCAAGATCATAACAGGGTCAGCATAGTCTAAAAATAGATTTCTGCAGACACACACACACACAGAAATTAGCCTTGAACAAAACAGGGTACCAGACAAAAAAATCACGTGACAACACATTCCTTTATGAAGAAGGCATTTCGTCCGCTCTGCAAAAGGTTCGTCTGCATAATTAAATCGCATACAATTAGCAACATCCGAATAAATCATTACCAAACATTAACATGTCATCACTTAAATGGAGATGATTATTTTAGAAAAAAGTCAGTTATTCTACTTAACAACATCGGGTGAGGTGGGGAGGGGGAACTTGCCGAACGATTTTAGGTAGAAAAGACTCGAATAGAACAATTTTATGTTGAAAAGACTCAAATAAACAACATCATTAACCGATAAGGAGGTTTTTCAGCAGCAGTGGGAAAATGGAGCAAATGGAAAGAAAATGATGTATGTACCAAGATTTAAATGACGTTTTTGAATGGTTTTGCAATGTGCATGACAACAACACCCGCTCGCATATCATGCTTACGCCAAGAATAAGAATTATTAATGCATATTCAGTTGAAATAGGTCTATTATTATAACAAGAAGAACCTTTTAATAATTAATGTTACTTTTAAACGAAGATATTAAATGCTTTGAAGAATGTAGCTTTCTTACTGCGTACATTACATATACTTCTCACAAAAAATTTATTCCCCCTCTGGAAAGGCCACCAGTCTTATAAGGCCACTTTCCCGGTGCAGAAGTGGTGGCCATATAAGAGGGGGACTACTGTGTGTATATATATATATATATATATATATATATATATATATATATATATATATATATAGTTTTCTAGTAGCAGACGCAATTTAACATAAATGAATAAATATCTTGATTATCTAATACCTCATAATGGAACTCAACCCATTACACACAACCCTAGAAAAATGTTGGACCTAAAGAAAGATATAATAATTATTGCTGAAAAGTTACAACTTCAATTTACTGGATGTCAATATGACAACACATTCTGATAACTTCAATTCTCAACAGCTCAGATACTGGGATCAATAGATCCTTATAGTAGAGATACTAGAAAGCTCAAGGAAAAACAACTGACCTTCGTACATGCTGATACTAGGGATTAAACCTAAGCTGAGGACACCTTAGTAATTAATGCCAATGTCTGACTTCTTAATTTTATGGTTGACTTTTGCACTAGGGTCCACGACTTTATAAAATCTTATGGACTCCCAGATTTCTAGTCAGGAAAACAACGCATTTGTCCAAGAAACATCACAGTTTTTGTGCTAACATTTTCTCAACCCGTCCCCTCTCAGTCATGATTCTATTCTGATTTTCAGTTCAGCAGCTACATAAATTGATGAGTTGATCTTTATTTACTCCACCTGCCAAATTCTGTACTTGTATACAACAAGCCAATTCAAGAGTCTAAAAAGGCAGACAAACACATTCAGCTTGCCTTCATTTTCAATAAATCTGCTAAGAAATAATATCTGAAGTTAATTGCAATAAATATTATATTAATGGCTCTATTTCATATGAAACTTCTGATCTGAGTGTATCTTGGAATCCTAAGATTTATAACACCATGGGCATTAGCACCGATGCCAAACTCCAAACCAAGAAATCAAAGGTCAGTATTAGGGACCATGGTGTCTTCATAGAATTTTAAAACAATGAGTACAGAAATGCAAAGTGGACACATTATCACAATGCTATCAAGATTTCTGGTACACTAGGATTTGCAAAGCCTAATGTATCTGGCACACTATGGTATACAAAGTCTAATCTGGAACACTATGGTATGCAAAGCCACCTGATGTATTTTGTATGCTATGGTATGCCAAGACTGATGTATCTGGTACATTATAGTATGCAAGGCCTGATGTATCTGGTACATTATGGTATGTAAAGCCAAATGTATCTAGTATACTATGGTATACAAAGCCTGATGTATCTGTTATATTATGGTATGCAAGGCCTGATCTATCTGGTGCATTATGGTATGCAAAGCCTGATGCATCTGGTACATTATGGTATGTAAAACCTGATTTATATGGTACACTACTGTGTGCAAAGCCTGATGTATCTGGTACATTATGGTATGCAAAGCCTAACTTCTTATCTCTGAACCCAATGCTGGGGAAATTTTATGTGTTCAATACATATACAGCCATTTATTTAGCATGTTCTGTTGGAAAAAAGGACAAAGATACAAGACAGTAAGAAAAGTCACATTTCCCAAGGTTACATTTTTTTTTACACGCTTTTCATCCAAAAAGGAATTTACATTGTTAAGTACGTGTCTTCCTTGGAAAACTTAAACAATGAAACTGACAGACATAAAAAAAGTATTTGTCTTTACGACTGTTGTTTGACATGAGGATCTATGAAAAATGGCTAAAGAATAACTTCAAATGCAACATATAATCTAATCTTAAAATTAATTAGTAATGTATTTTCAATGATCTCTAAATAAAAGAACACATTCCATCTACTTACAATGGATGATTTTTAAACAGTGCCACACTTGTTGGAAGGGGTTTCTGGATCAGATGACCTGAAAAACAATACAGGTTCATATATTCTAAATTGATTTAAACGACAATCTGAATTATGATACAAGTGCATCGCAGATGATAGGGCAAACTGTACAAGATTATTCATGACAAACATTTACTGACATACAACATGGGTTATTTCCTACAGTTTGATTATTTTAACAGTCACTATACCTAACCACTCTGTACCCCACCTCCTTCGTGTCACCCAGTTACAGTGCTGGGAAAGACTCTCAAAATTTATCACATATTTTAAGCTTCCTTCAAACTTACATACCATATATTAGACTTATTTATGATAAAGACCCTGATCTGTTGTCATATAACGTGCTGGCAAATCAGGGTGTTATTTTGCTCTAACAAAATGCATAGACCCAGATCTGCCAGCACAGCATGCACCAGTAGATTTGGGTCTGTGCAGCTTGTAGCTGGACTTGACTTAAAATCAAGTACAAATGGGCCATGAAATTCAGCTGGAAAATATTAACAACATCAAAATAATTTAAAATGTCTTGCATTGGAAAGTTTGATCCATTTCTGGAACCTCTAGGATCAAAGCCATCTATATGTGTGCAAATTTGTTACCAATGATATACATTGGCAAATTTGTTACCAATGATATACGTTGGCAAATTTATTACCAATGATATACATGGGCAAATTTATTACTGATGATGCACATGGACAAATTTATTACCAATGATATACATGGGCATATTTATTACCAATGATGCACATGGACAAATTTATTACCAATGATATACAACCCAGTGGTGTACAAAAAATGTATTATATTATATAATCACTTACAAAACTGTGGTCCAACTGCAAACAACATAAGACCCTAATCTGCCATCACATAATGCACTGGCAGACCAGGGTCTATGTTGTCTGTACTACTAATTATCCTAACAAACTGCATACACCCAGTAAATATCAATGACTTATATATACTGGCTACCACCTCTTTCTGGTTAGTAAAATTATCTTGTCTGAAAATTATCAAATTACAATAAAACAATTAACTAGGGTTTTATTCATGCACATTTTACATTGTGCTTTACATAAAAAAAAATTCTGATTTTGCAAAAAAAAAGAGATCAGTACTTTAACTGGCTGACTGACAGTGCCGGATTGCAAAGCAAGCACACAAAGCATGTGCTTAGGGCATCAGCCCAACTAGGGCACCAGAAAAAAATTCAAATTAATTACTGATGATAAAATTTAATGAATTCTATAAGACCATTTTGATCTGCATGTATGAGTATTTTGATTTGGAATCATGACAACACTGGTATTTTCCCACCTTTTAAGCTTTTAATATTGTTTTCTTGAGTTTTACATTTTGTAGGGGGGGGGGCACCAAAATATTTTCAGTGCTTAGGGCCCTGGAAGGCCTTAATCCGGCACTGTTGACTGGGGATGGAGTCCTACTGTTTCCCAAAAAGAGGTCACTGTTGTTTGGATCTCTATAGTTATGGTTTGCATTACACACAGATAAGTACCCACAAAAATAGTTTCATGACATTAAATTATCAAGTAATAAAAAAATAAAATTTCAAAGAATTAATCCTAAAATCATAGGAATAAAGTTCTTGATGCTGTTGGTGAGATTTTTCATTCAAACACTATGATGACATCTTAGAATTCATCATCAAAATTAAAGGATAAAATGCAATAAACATCTAGTATATAACATCTTCAAATGCAAAACTGAATTTCTGAGCAGCACAGAATCTGACTGGTTGTTGTTGTTGTTGTTGTTGTGGGGCTTAACACCATTTTTCAGCACACGATAGGCTATACATGGCAGCCAGTATTAATGGTGGAGGAAGAAACCGGAAAATCCGCGGAAAGAACCACCGACCCACGAGAAGCTACTGGCAAGCTTTCTCACATATCCACATTCGCCGAATCTTAGACTCAAACCAACGCAGACAGAGGTGAGATGGCAGTGATCCATAACGGACAGCGCTTTAAACCACTCGGCCACTCAGGGCCCCTAATCTGACTGGTTGAATGTCTGTGATGATGTAAGGATGAAATCATGGATTTTTCTGAGCTCTTTTTAACAACTTGAAAGTTAATGGAAATTTACTAATATGGATAAATATGTCATACTTTTCATTTCCTGGTCTTCTCTTTCCTCCATGTCTGTGTTATGTGGTCGGTAGGGTTCTAATGTTTCCTCCCACCAGTCACTCTCTATACGTAACTTTCTAGTCTCAGTCATCCATTGTGAGGCATACCGAGCAGTCACATCCTTCACAGTTCCTTCTGAAATTCACACTGTAAACATTCAAGCTGCTTTCTGAGGTTGATCTTTTTAAAGAAAAAAGAGGCACAAGTGGCCCTGATATCACTCACTTGACTTAAATAACTTAGCAATTGACCATTTCACAAACCAGGCTTATGCAGTATTGTATCAAAATAATCCTATTTAAACTATCTGTCAACCTTTACATCATAAAGATGTTACCTATTTCACTACAGTCTGACAAAAATTATTTCCAAAGATAAAGGCACATTTAATATGCAGAGCTAAAGCTCTGAATCTAACTCAGTCAAGACCTTGAGGATATAAACCTACTTAACAAGTTTTATCAAGTCTAGATGAAAAATTTAGCCTCCAATGATGAAACAAGCTCTGTCAATAAGATGCATAATCACCTCATTAATATGAGCAAATCTCACTTGTTATAAAAAAAAACCTAAGACTACAATGATGTAAGCTTTATACCAAGTCTGAACAAAATCCAATATAAATTTGGTCTCCCTAATAGTAAGTAGCTCAGCCAATCAGATACAAGATTACCACATAAATATGCTGCATCTTCTTAACATGAACTATTTAACAGCTTAATCAAAATCTTATCATCGAGTCACCAGTGTTGACAACCTCAGCCAATCTGATGCAAGATCATCCCATTAATATGGATATAGCACATTATCAAACTTCTATGAGATCTTAATGTTATGAGCCCAGATTCCAAATTTAATCAAAAATGAATGAAAAGCATGGTCTCCAATACAGCAAGTAGCTCAGCCATCCAGATGCAGGACCACCTCATTAATACCTGTAGATCTGACTCATTATTAGAATCATCTGAGATCTTGATGACATATGGTTTAATTCCAAGTTTGTTCAAAACTGGACCAAAAATATGGCCTTCATATGGGTAACAAATTCATCTGATTAGACACAAGATGACCTTGTTAATATATGTGGCTCTTGCTCATTACAGTATTTGATAACTGTAAATTATCTGCCCCAGCATGTATCAGGTGCATGTTTTACTTACTGCCTAACCACATTCCATTTCTGGAATATAAATATCAACATTTTATTGAACTTCACAGATAAAATACACTTCCAAATTTGAAGTGAACAGTGGTTTTATGAGGTTATTTAAGGTGTAATATTGAAATCTGGGACTGAAAATCTGTTTCAGATTTCAGAGTCGAGGGGTTTAATTTTAATGAGAAAAATGTGATGATATTAGAGAAGGAAAAATTCGAGACTAAATAAAAATTTTGATCTTGAGGGATTTCAGTGTACCAATGGTTTGGTCTTAAGGGATTTCACTGTACAATGATCCTGTTCATTATCAAAATCATCCAAATTCTTGATGATATAAGGTTTTATTCCAAGTCTGATTGAAAACAGACCAGAAATATGGCCTTCATAATGGTAACAAGCTCAGCCAATCAGATAAAAGATCACCTCATTAATATGCATGCAAGTTGCTCATTATTGAACTCATCCAAGATCTTGATGATATAAGCCCATATTCCAAATCTGAAATGGCTCCAGAGTGATAACAAGCTGAGCAATGATTGCACTCAATATTAAACCTGTCCAAGATCTTAATGATAAAAGCCTACATTGCAAGTCTGACTGAAATCCAACCAGAAATATGGCTTTCAGAGTGTAACAAGTTCAGCCAATCAGATGCAAGATTGCATCAAAAATATGGATGGATCTGGCTTATTATCAATCTTCCCTGAGATCATGATGTTACAAGTCCATATTTTAAGTCTGATCAAAACTGGATCAAACACATGGTCTCCAGAATGGTAAGAAGCTCATCCAATCACAGGCAAGGCCATCTTATGTGTACATCTTGTTTTTTTGTCCAATTCATCTGTGAGCTTGACAATATACACTTATATTCCAAGTCTGATCAAAATCAGATCAGAAATATTTCCTCCAGACTGTGAACAAGCAATTTTTGATTGACAGATGGATGATGGACTGGTGATGGATGCAGGGTCATGCCTCAAGCTTACTTAGGCCTATGGCCAGGTCAGCTAAAAATAATAGACTGTTTGGACTATTGAAAATAAATTATTTCAGTCATCTTTGATACTACTACACCAAGACTAGAAATATACCTCTTGTTCAGGACCTGCCAAAAATTTCATTATGCAAAATTTTGTTGGACTTACTTGTTGAACAAAATATTTTAGAACATATAGATATATAGATATATAGATATATATATATATATATATATATATATATATGTCCAGGTCTCTTCCTCTGATTGCCAGTTCCTTGAAAATATAAGACTAACACTGACCATACAGAGAACTTAGAATGATAGAATGATAGGACTAATAAGAGCACTTAAAGTGACAAAACTTGGAACATGATTTTTAAATTACTGAATATGTGAGATTAAGTGTGTAAATGACAATATGAAAATATGAATAATTCAATGGCTAGAAAGGAATCAAAAGAAACAAGAGTACCATTATTGACACATTATTTGTCCATCCACAGTTTAATAGTCCTCAATGTAACCACAAGTACTGCATGGCTCACTATGGAAATTATTGACCAATGAATCTCAATGACCTGGACCTTTGGTCAAGATATGCCATCTTGAGCTAAGCTTGATGTGAAGAAACCATATTAGATTTATCATGACCATTCAAACCCAGAATCTATAAGTTCCATTATTAACCCAAAGTCATCCACAAAGTTAGGCTAAGGAACTTACTCTAGAACAAAAGTTATTCTGCAAACTCTCATTTGTTTTGCCATAATGGTCTTGACCTATAACCTTTTATGTCCCCCAAATCAACAGACCTCTCTACACCATAAATGCAAGCTGTTCACAAACTTCAGCCAAGGTATTAAATAATAATAATAATAAAAATAATAATAATAATAATAATAATAATAACAATAATAATTTGGACTTAGTACAGTGCCTAATCTTTAGAAGCTCTAAGCGCTTTACATTAATATATAACACACAAAAGCATACAACAACAAGATTACGAAAGCAAACACCATGAAATTACAAAACAAAATGAAGATGTTAGGTTTGCCTGGATGTCATGCATCAGGTGGGTTCTATTTATCATATAAAGGTTTCTCCTAGTAGTAAGCAGAGACGAAGGGTTTGGGACTGATGCAGTGAGGTGGCATATGTTGCTGAGGTAATCTGATGCAAGTTCATGGGATATCAATAAAGACTTTATAATATTATCATCAGGTCTATAAAAAAATCCAATCCTAAAGGTGACCATGTTTATAAGTGAATTGGCTAACTGATTATTTGAGGTTGAAAATGTGAATAGAATCTATGAGTTTTGATGTGCATGGCCAGGACAGTCAAATCTCCAAGAATAATCAGGTTGACACCCATCCTCCAGGAGGTTACGAAACTGCTTTAAAATGCGAGATTCAGTCAGATTGTTTTCTCAACTATGAGGAGGGTGGTAGAGGGAGAAAAAAATGGACTAACCTTTTATTATTCAAAAACTATTTTCTTCCTTCAGTCATAAGGACCCTAACCTTGACATTTTGAACCCAAAATTTATTGGCTTCTTTCTAACACAAGTGCAAGCAATCAATAAAAGTGTGGTCCAGGTCCGTGATGTATAACTAACATTCTTGTGTTGAAACAATTTTACTTTTATCCAGCCACAGCAACCCTGATATCTGACCTTTTGACTCAAATATCAATAGGCTTCTTTCTTTTATTAAGAACAATTTACCTGCAAAGTTTGGTGAAGGTAGCTGATGTAGAACTGAAGTTATCATGCAAATAGACAGATGGGTTTGACAGATTGTATCATATCAAAATTCGCTCCACCTAAAGGTGGGTGTATAAATAGTGCAAAATGAATACTTTTTCATTTGTTGCTCTAACCATTGTTAAAGGCCAGAACATAATGGACTGGTTTTGCAGTTCTTCTCTCTATTTCATATGGCTTATTCAGCTGACAAGTGTGACAGTCTATGCCTGAAAAAAAAGTGACTACTAGAAAACTTGACAAGAAACAATGAAATTAAGCCATTGGTACTCTAACTAGCAAATCACTACAACCAAGATAGTCCTGCCTACTAATCAGCAATTTCTGTGAAACCAATGTTTTATGTTTGAAAATCTTACCACTTCATATGAGAGACATTTAAGAATTGAACTTCCTATCTTCCAGGCTTCATGAAGTTATTGTTGTTGTTGTTGTTATGGGGCTTAACGCCATTTTTCAGCACACGATAGGCTATACATGACGCCCAGTATTAATGGTGGAGGAAGAAACCGGGAAATCCCCGGAAAGAACCACCAACCCATGAGAGCTTCATGATGTCATGGAGCTTCAAAATCAATTACACACTGCATGAATGACTGTAGAGAAGCAAGGGCAAGTTTTAGTGTGTAATCTAGTGGTTTTTAACCCATGAGTCATGACCCCAAACTGGGTTGCCATGCTATTTTGAGTGGATCGCCGATATCAACCTAAATAATTTTATATTTCCAACCTAAGTGGATTTTTGCATTTAATGGGTCGCAAGGCTACTACCACAAACCTAATCTGGGTCACATCCAAAAAGGTTAAGAACCAATGGTGTAATCGATATCCAAGCTTCTTTACTTCATGGATCCTGTAAAATATGAAGTTAATTCTTATAATTAAAATATACTGAAATAATATTGAATCTCAAGAAATAAATAATAGAACTATATTTTAACAATTGTTTACAAAATAATATCATCAAAGCAAACATTGCATGAATACATAAGTAAAGCCTTCGAATGTTATGAACTAAAAGTCACTAGTTTTCTGACACACATGATATGATATTTTAACAATCTAAATGACTGTTAGAAAGGCCTGATACATTTTTTATTTTATAATTTTCCATTGTTAGTGAAACATTCACCAGCAGTCAGCAAATCCAATAATTTACTAGTCAAGCTGTTTAAAGACTAGTAAATTATTAATATTGATCCTATGTATGCCCATTACCCATGTCTACTTTGGCTAAGAAAATGTGTGTTCCTATTGCACTGGTTTTAAAATTATGGTAGGTAGGTAGGGATTTTTTTATATATATATTTTTTTAAACATTATATATATGATAATGATTAATATATATAATGTACTAAGTGTATCAAGTACTGGGCTAAACTAGATACACAAATTAATTTCAGGAATTTGTTGAGGGTTTTTTCACCCTTGGAGGGGAAAAAGTACTAGGGCCGGCAATGAAAAATAAGGATTGTCAGGCAACCGGAAACATATGGGGGGGGGGCCTTATCATACTTCTATCAAAAGCTGTAAACCTTGTATACAAACTGAAGCATGTGACCTGTGAATGGAGAACGGATTCCCTGGGTTATGTATAATTAGTGTGTATTTGGCTCTAATATAATTGTGATTCTACCTGTAGTAGGACAAAATACAGTTTTTAAGGCCATACCGTTATAGTGTTGAAATCTACTGCTTTTGAAAATAAAATGATTTTTAAAAATAAAAACTGAAGAAAACAAAATGAAAGTTTTGCGTGTTCTATCCATGCATTACAGAAACAAGCCAGAACCAGTCTACTGCAACGGGTGAAATGATGCATGTCTGAGTAATGGGATTAAGGCTAACATGTACATACAACAAACTGTTAACTGATACCTGTTGTTGTAATCTGTAGAATTTAGGCTAAATGCAGGATGTATTTTAGGTATTATTAATAATAATGGGATAAAATATGGTCCAAGATGGCTTCTGAGTATTTGATTAAGAATTCGCAGTCCTTTGAGACAAAAAGGAAAGACTGAACACGAAATTATTTAGGCAGAAACACTTGAGTAAGTACTTTGATCTTTTTTTTTTATGTTTAATTGCTATAGTATTGTTCAAGATTTTACAAGTTAAAGTTTAATGAATAATAATTCAGCTGTCTCTCTCTCATGCTTACACTAGTGTAATGCAATGCTGGTTCAACATACTAAGAATCACCTATGAACAATATCAAAAGTGTTTTAAAAAAAACTATAAAGCAAGACGCGCTTCAGATATTAACAAACATCAACACTGTTGATTCAATAAGTAAGGAGGACACTGACAGAACATGTTTTTAAAAAGTTGGAATTCAAAACTGATGCAGTGATGGTAAATATTATATTCAACTGAAAAGTTTGTAAAGTACACATAGACCTTATTTACCTCAAGTACAGTCACACAAACTTCAGTTCCAAACCCTATGCAGCTCAATGGCCATGTCTCAATCTGACACAGTAAAAACAAATTTGGGTACATGGAAATTAGAGTTATTGCTTGTGGAATCTGAGTCAGGGCTTGTGATTTTTTAAAGTCACTTGCCCTTGGCCTGTGTATGAAAAAATGCTCTTTGAGCACTGTTTGCAGAATGCAGTTGAAAAATAAATTCTTGCTATTGGAATTTATGTATAATATTATGAACCTGTCTAGATGTCCAACCATTAAGGCTGCATGTCTTAGCACAAAAGGTCTCATTACTTAACTTACTTAACAGTTTACTTCTTGAATCATACAAGATGGGCTAGTTGTCCATCTGAATTTCAAATAAACAAAAAATGATAGACAGCTTGTGGTATTAGGAGGAGTCAAAGGATCTGCCAACTGACAGCTTGTAGTATTAGGAAGAGTCTAGAGGTCTGTCAACTGACAGCTTGTGGTATTAGGAGTCTAGGGGTCTGTCAACTGACAGACAGCTTGTAGTGTTAGGAGGAGTCTAGGGTCTGCCAATTGACTGACAGCTTGTGGTATTAGGAATCTAGGGGTCTGTCAACTGACAGACAGCTTGTTGCATTAGGAGGAGTCTAGGGATCTGCCAACTGACTGACAGCATGTGGCATTAAAAGTCTAGGGATCAGTCAACTGACAGACAGCTTGTAGTATTAGGAGGAGTCTAGGGATCTGCCAACTGACTGACAGCTTGTAGTAAAGAGGAAGAGTTTAAGGATTCATCAATAACTGACTAGCATCTTGTGGTAAATAGAAGAAATTTAACAACTGACTGACAGCTTGTAGTAGAAAGAAGCAATTTAACAACTGACAGACAACATGGTGTAGATAGAAGGAGTTTAACAAAACAAGTGAATGACAGCTTGTGGTAGACATGAAGGGTTTAATGATTTCATCAACAACTGACTGAAAGCTTGTGGTAGATCGAAGCAGTTTAAGGATTCATCATGAAATGACTGACAGTTTTGTGGTAGACAAGTGGAGTTTAAGGATTCATTAGGAAATGACTGACAGCTTGTGGTAGAAAGGTGGAGTTTAGGGATTCGTAATGAAATGACTGACAGCTAGTGGTAGACATGAGGATTTTAAGGATTTATCATGAAATTACTGGCAGCTTGTGGAAGATATGAGGAGTCAATAGATTTGTCAAATGACTGACAGTTGGTGATTGTTTAAGGAGGAGTTTAAGGATTCATCAACAACTGACTAAAAGAATTTAACAAATAACTGACAGCTTTGGGTAGAGAGAAGAAGTTTAACAATTGACTGACAGCTTGTGGTAGATAGATGGAGTTTAAGGATTCGTGAATTTACAACAAACTTCCAAATTTCAATTACAAAGCTGTACCCTTAAGTGTCACGTGTGGCCTAGTGAGCTTAAGCTTGGTTTTCATACTTGAATGTTTCAAGCCCATAAAATAAGCATAATTTTGATAGTGCATGTCATGCATAAATGAGTTATTGTGACCTAACTGCCTTGAAATGATCTATGACCATCATTCAGATGTACAGTAAAACTTCATATGTCTACAAATTTACAGATTATTAAAGATAATCAGTGGAGTGGTAGAAAACCCAACTCAAATACAGTATAACCTCATTTATACAAAAAACAAATTCTTGCTGCTAAAATGTCTAATAAAGGTGATTATCAGATAAACAGGTTCTATTAAGAAATTGTTCACCACTGTTAATGCTTTAAAAAAAAGGCACCTGTCAGACATATGGATGCTGGATAAGCAAAACTAGACCATAATGAGCTCATGAAACGGAAGATCTAAATGCAATATTTATAAGTAGTCACATATGTCAGCAGAGAAAACCTGTCAAAAACATATTTTTAATCTCTGATTTTACTGGATACCAATTTTAGTGACTTTTATGGTTAAAACAAAATACAACTATAGAGAACTAATTAAAAAAAAATTATTCTATGGAACAATAAAACACATTCCCAAAATCAATTTATTTAAGTGCTGGAAAAAAAATTCTCACAAAAAAAAAAATGCTCACCACAAAAATAACTGAATTCACAGTTAGCTATATTTAGTCAAGTCTATTTAAAATTGATAACTGTATATACTTGCTTGCATGTCAAGTCCAACTGCAAATAATATAGACCCGTGTCTATGTTGCTAGTTCTGATGATTACTCACAACAAATTGCACAGGCCCAGATTGATCAGCACATTATGCAACAGCAGATCTGGGTCTGTGTAGTCTGCTATTGGGCTCAACTTATAAGCAAGTGTATATATATATATATATATATATATATATATATATATATATATATATATATATATATATATATATACGGTACCTGCATGTTGTTTACATCATGTACTTACAAATCCACTTTTCTTCTGACTCCAAATACACTTCTGTCCACTGATCAAAACCTGAAGAAAACAGTGAATGAAAAAAGACTTTTCATCTCAATCAGTAATATGTCTCATAGATAATTTTACAATAGCCCCTACATCAAAACAGAGTTCAGTGTATGCAGTATATACTCACTTATAAGCTGAGCCCAGAAATGTTGTCAGATAATGCACCAGTAGATCTGTGTCTAAGCAGTTTGCTAGGAGTAAACCTGTAGACAAATATCACAGACTGCTTTGCTGGCATACTATGCAAGGGCAGATCAGGGTCTATGCTGATTGCAGTTGACTCAACTTGTAAGCAAGTACATATAAGTTTTGATGCCTTTGTCTAGCTTATCTAACTACCAAGACTAAACATTGCTTAAACTTGCTGCTTCACATTCATAAATATTAGAGGTGCATGGTATTACCAATACTTGTATACCAGTTTATCAAGGTGTTTATTTCCAGTGGTACATACTATGGTACTTTTTCACTGTACCAGTACTTCAGCAGATTCTGTCAGTAAGGAATGTATGGATATTCCAACATAATCTTCTTACAAATTTAATGATATTAAAAAAGCATGTCTTCATTTTTCATGACAAAATGAATCCAAAAATTATTTTAAAAATTCTTTTTACAAAAATTGTTATATTTGTCACAAATTCATTTTGAATATTACAAATACATTTATATTTATGAACCTTTTATCACATGTCTATCATGTGGCAAATATGCCAATATGGTGGTTAAATGGGCCCAAATCCAACTTTCAGAAGAAAAAAAATAGGATTAAAAAAAGAAATAAAATGTAATTTTTATTCTGTTATGTACCTGTGCATGTCATTGTGTTAAGATCCTTTATGAGAGAATGGCATCCAAAGATTTTCAGAAGAGTGTTTTGCATAATTTCTCTAGTCCCCAAAATGTTTCCTTGTTTGTTGAGTAGTGTTTTATGTTTACTGACTAAAGAACTTGCCCTAGTGTTAGCATCCCGCTCAAAGTTTCCCTGCCTATTATGTCAATAGTGTTACTTATAAATTGTAGGCTTCAGTGTCAGTACTTCCTATTTTTATCAACAAGCTGTGTAATGTCAGTACAATTTCTTTCACATCTATAGTGTAAGATGAAGAATCTGAAGAAAACCTTATGAAAAAAAGAATGTTTCAGTCTCGAAACCTATTTGCTACTGATAATATTCTGTGGTCCATCGAGTGCACTCAAAAGACTAGATTCACTGCATTTAAAATTCAGCTAAAGGAAAAATCCAGTCTTTAAACTTGGTATCATTAATTAATTCTTATGAAATTCTAAGCAACCAATTTTCAATCTTATGGCTAATTCAATAATTAATATATATATATATATATATATATATATATATATATATATGTATATATTGTTACGTGTAGGCTTGTACAAAAGTAACAAAAGAAAAGAGTGAAGTCAACAAGATTTGTAAATTTAACAAAATAATTTATTTCCCAAGAAAACAAGGTAAAAATATGAAAAAGGACTTACGGTCTGTGAATATAATCCAAAAATTAATCCAAGAATTGAAAATATAAGTCCTATCACTAAGAATTGAAAAATATAAGTCCTATCACTAAAAAGTTCTAATTGAATCCAAGTTCGAATCTCGATGAAGTTCCAAGATGGAAGGCGATGATGTCCTCTATAACCAGTTTGTGCTGATGTGTCAACAGTTCCTTGTCGAGTCACCAAGAATTCTGGCTTTTGAATTCTGAATAATTTTAGTAAATGTCTTTGTCCAAGAATTTCGATGAAGAAGAGTATTTTCCAGGGTGAATAAATTATTTGAAATAAAAAAACTCAATTCAAATGGCAACAAGAGGAATACCTATCGGCCTGAAGGTATAATTTACAACTGACTCAGAAACACTGAGATTGAGAATTAAACCCCAACTAAGAACACAATTTCAGACCCACATCATGGGTCACGTGGTCACTTACTCGAACAGCGCAGTAAAATAATGTGGCAATTAGCACGTTGGCTACTATAGCCTTAGCTAAGAATCAATAATTCCCACACTGGAAATGAATTTAAAAATAAAACATCGTTTACTCAGACTAACACGTAGGCGAAGCATGACCTTGATTACAACCAATGATTTTCACTCAGTGTTTACCAAATTTTGAAACAAGGCCAGCTAAAAATACAATGAAGCAATACTTTTGCGTTCTAATCAGGCTAAAAGAACTGAACTGAATTTACTGGGAGAAATGTCAAATCCGGTAAAAATATTATCATTACAATAAAGTGTAATGAAACTAAAATAAAATAAAAAGAAATTTAAAACTAACACACAAATAATTTAATTACATATACGTAACAGTATATATATATATATATATATATACTGAATAGTCACATAGCAGTGTCATGTTAGCTCTATCTAGGTACTTCAACACAGACTGAATGAACTCCCTTTCTCTTCAGGTGGTATCACACCAGCATATATCGCTGATGACAACTAATGGGATGTACATGTTTTTATTTGAGGTTACATACCTTTGGATTGCTTCAATATTTCTGCATAATTTTTACTAAGATGGATTTTCAATAAAACAAACATTTATGCACAAGAATTCTACATTTTTTAAATGCAGTAATTCTTTTTCAAACACAATTTATACAAACTCCCACTTTTTTCAATTAAAATCTCATAAATATCTTAATACTTATTAAGAAAAGTAATCTAAAAATTTATAAGTTTATTGCAAATGAAAAATATACTGACCCTAATAATGCTATGGTTCATTTATTTGTTTTAATACATATATGTACTCACTTATTAGTTCAGTCAAACTGCAAACAACAAAGATCCTGATCTGCTGTATCATAATGCATCTGCCAATTAGGATTAATGTTATTTATTCTACTGACTGCTCCTAACAAACTGCACAGAACCAGATCTGCCAGCACATTATGTGACAGCAGATCTGGATCTGTGCAGTTTGCAGTTGGACTTATCTTATAAGCTGGTATATACTGTAATTAGAGTTACAAGGGCTAAGATCTAAGATGTTAAATTACATTTCACAAACTCAGTCAACAGACTGATTAAGGAATGAATGCCTCATCTGACATGGTTATCTTGTCTGATTATGAATCCTTCATAGCACATGGCAGACTTAATTTTTTAATGATCACAGACATAATCCATGAGTTAGATGAAATCTGTGGTTAACAGATGTTCATATCATATTTGTTTTTTGTTGTTTTTTTTTCAAAAAAACCTATCCAATAATTTGTGACTAAAAATGCAGCAAGTTCACTTTACTAACACCTGCAATATTAGTATACACCTGTATACACATGCTCCCTATCTCTCTTTCTCAATCATAAAAATTTTTTTATAGTTAAATACATGACATAACCAACATGGCAAAAATGAGAAGCAATGATTACCCATCACAAATGCAGTGGTCTATGAGAAAATGGTGGACCTCTTGTGATGATAAATTGGAAGATGAAAGGTTGATTTCTCCTTTAATGGCATGCAAATTGTGTTCAATAAATTTTTACAGGTATAATAATTATATTTAACTCTATCAATTCAGAACAAATTATACCTTTGCTAGGATGTTCATTTTACATACTGCAGTGCAATCTGCCTCTTTTTATTGCTGTTTTTTTTTCTTTATTAAATTTCTTGCAGGACAATACTCACCAGTTGTTTCTGTGGTTTCTGTGGTTATACTTTCATCTGAATCTGAGGAAATGATCTTTTTATTTTTGGATCCCTTTGTTTTCCTTGTTAGTTTAGGACTTCGGAAAGTAATAGTGTCCTCTTCAAAGTCAACATCAGAACTGTATAAAAAAAATACAACAACATACAACTGAATAAAGCTGCATAAACTTGTAATCTGTAGCAACTGACACTGCTGTCAGAGGTGAAGTGAAAAACTGATGATTCTTCAAGCACACCAATCTGTCAAAACTGATGACTCCTCCAGCACAACAATGTGTCAAAACTAATCATTCTGCAAGCACACCAATCTGTCAAAACTGATAATTCTTCAAGCACACCCAATCTGTCAAAACTGATGACTCCTCACACACACCAATCTGTCAAAAGTTATGATAGGCCACAAGTCTATCACATTTAAAAGTTAAATTTTCCTAGTACATGTATTGCAAAAGCACTGAAGCAGTAAATGCAGAAATTCATTGAGACACTCTTACTAAAGGTTCTTGTTTTGACAAAGAATTATTCCACCAAAAACATGTTCTTATTCATGAGTGAAAACAAGTATAGCAGAAACAAATATGGTGACCACCTTAGTTCTGCTTCAGTATTTAAACTACCACTAAACACTGTGACTTCCTGTATCATTCATCATGCTTCTGTTGAACCAAGAATAAACCTTAGTTATGCTTTGGCATAAAAATCACATGACCAATAAAAATCACATGACCACAACAAAGTTTTCCAAAACAGCCTACTAAAGATGAAAGTTAAATGTGTTTCACGTCAGAGAACCATCGAAGTACATGTATATCCCGAGTTAGAAATGCCTGGACTCCCATTTGAACAGAGATGTTAATCCCTACTGGCTGTAGATTATGAAACTGGTATATTCAAAAAAGTTCTCTATCTTTCCGATAAACAGTGATACTTGGGAAGGTAGTAGCAGATACAAGGCTTCTGGGAGTTTTGTAACTGGCGCTTCCATTTATTTTTTGTTCATTTCTTCCAACAACTGTTTGTGTAGAGCTGGACAGTTGTGCTGATACACTCTCATATAGACTCATTGGGCTGTCAGTGGTTTTGGGATCTATCTGATTAGTTTCCCACAGAGGGTCACCTTCACTTCTGACAGAATATAAACTTAAGAAAGATAATGACTGAATCGATGTGGAGGCGTTCCCACCCATCTACTGGGGTAGTCTAGTCGCCCCTGGTACATGACCAGTTTTGTTACTATTGTAGCTCATCTGAGGGAATTGTTCTGGTTGATTCATTTGTTCAACTGATCCAGCAAATGAAAGGAGTGCCTCCACATCCATTCAATCATTATCTTCCCTACATGTATATCCCAGTCTGATTAAAACATAACCCAGTCTGACCAAAACATAATGCAGTCTGACCAAAACAGTCAACCCAATCTGACTAAAACATAACCCAGAGTAATCAAATTATAACCAAGTCTGACCAAAACACACCAAGTTTGACCAAAATATAGCTTGTTTTGAACAAAAACATGGCCCAGTCTGACCAAAATATAACCCAGTCTGACCCAACATGCATCCAACTGTGAACAATAAAGATCTCCAACAGCAGTTAAAAAATAAACTGAATTTAGTGAATTGTCAGCATAATGTATGCTTTTGTCCACATGGTCAACCACAATTTTTTAAAAATGCATACCATTTATCAGTATGTATCCACACAACTGCAGAATTTCACCAGAATCTGGAAACCATCTGCCCTAACTGAGCATGATGTTGTTCTTATTGAACGCAACCCTATACAAGGATTTCATAAAAGTTTGCCCATAATAACAATACAGTTCTCCGTTGTTAAAGAACTCACTATAACATGATTCCAGATATAATGTAGTCAAGCCATGGTCCCTGAAAAAAATTGTTTAATAATTAAATGTCTATCGTATGTACTGTCTTATAAGTCAAGTCAAACTGAAAAAAAACCAACAAAGATCCTAATCTGCCATAGCATAATGCACCTATAGATCACGGTCTATGTTGCTTATTCTACTGATTACTCCTAACAAACTGCACAGACCCAGATCTGCCGGCGCATTATGCAACAGCAGATCTGGGTCAGTACAGTTTGCAGTTGGACTCGTGAGTATATATGTTACTAGTATTTTTCAATATTCATTTGACTAGAAGATTCAAGCTGATCATCACCAAAACTCAAAGCTGCATTTGTTACTTACCACTATTCAGCAATGATAAATTATTGTAATCAGTAACAAGCAATAGGAAACAATGTCCAAGCTAATCCAAATGGCACAGATAGGAAACACTTAACTGATGTCCAAGCTTATCCAAAAGTGTCAAATAGGACACACTTAACTGATGTCCAAGCAAATCCAAATGTTTCAGACAGGAAACACTTAACTGATGTCCAAGCAAATCCAAATGTTTCAGACAGGAAACACTTAACTGATGTCCAAGCAAATCCAAATGTTTCAGACAGGAAACACTTAACTGATGTCCAAGCAAATCCAAATGTTTCAGACAGGAAACACTTAACTGATGTCCAAGCAAATCCAAATGTTTCAGACAGGAAACACTTAACTGATGTCCAAGCAAATCCAAATGTTTCAGACAGGAAACACTTAACTGATGTCCAAGCAAATCCAAATGTTTCAGACAGGAAACACTTAACTGATGTCCAAGCAAATCCAAATGTTTCAGACAGGAAACACTTAACTGATGTCCAAGCTAATCCAAACGTGTCAGACAGAAAACACTTAACTGATATCCAAGCAAATCCAAATGTTTCAGATAGGAAACAATTAACTGATGTCCAAGCTAATCCAAATGTGTCAGATCAGCTTATTAAGCTGTAGATCCATACAATGCCAATCAAAAACATCAGTGTTTCTGAGCATGTAGTATTCAATCCCCTATGTGGCAATAAGCACATACCTACTGGTCTATCAAGATTTGGGATCATACTCCCCTAACACATCCTGCTTGCGTTATTCAATCACCAGACACTAACAACAGTATTTTTATTTTTGTTGCTCATTAGCATAATGTAACCCTATAGGGTCTGACCACAGGACTAAACAAATTTTACATGTACACATCAATATATGTATTGCAACACAGTAATACATATGACTTTCCTGCAGTACATGTAGACTAAACAAATTTTACATGTACACATCAATATATGTATTGCAACATAGTAATACATATGACTTTCCTGCAGTACATGTAGAACCTCACTAAGCTGGACCAGTAATATGCTCTATTTATAGTAACAATGCCTCTGCCAAATTAACATACTGTGGTTGCCATTAAAGAAAAGGTTGATGTATTGGGGCCAATTCAGTTCAAAGTTTCAGTGACACAAGGGGGGTTGTCATACACGAAATGTTCCATATGAATGGAATGTTCCATGAGAGATAATCTTGGGAAGATCAAAGTTATAACATCCAGAATTCAAAAGATGTAAACTTGATTCTTGCTTGTGTCCTCTGAGGCATTAGTATGATATTTGTTTTAATAGCAGCACAGACACAGATAGAAATAGTGATGCTTTTTGGAGTGAATTTCAATAGAAAAGATCCTTTAGTGACCCAAGTCAGACCTAGAGTAAAGATGAACACTGGCTGAAGTATTTATGAAAACAAGGTGCTCTGAGACTGTCTTGATATGCGGACTTGTCAACTCCATTGATAATTATAGATTTAACAAACAACTCAAAGTTGGAATTATGATATCTTTATTTTTGTTCACGCAATTACTTAATCGGCACACAGATACTACTATGCGTCAACCAAATATTTTATGTGCATAAATGAAATTATTATGTTGGTTTGAATTAATCCAAGCACCTACACCCCTTTCTAAAAGTATATAAATGCTTCTTGAGTTTTCACTCTCTTGCATTATTGGGTGTTCATAGTGAGAAAGAGCTGTATATTAAAGGGTGTTTATAGTCATGGACAGCTGTATCCTATAGGGTATTTATAGTGAGGGAGAACTGCATATTATAAAGCGTTCATAGTGAGAAAGAGCTGTATCCTATAGGGTGTTTATAATAAGGAGAGATGTACATTATAGGGTGTTCATAGTGATGGAGAGTTGTGTAGTACTGGGTGCTTATAGTGAGAGAGTTGTACTATAGTGAGAGAGTTGTACGGTGTAGGGTGGTTATATTGAGGGAGAGTTGTACAGTATACAGTATTTATAGTGAGGGAGAGTTGTATATTATAGGGTGTTTATAGTGAGGGAGAACTGTACATTATAGGATGTTCACAGTGAGAAAGAGTTGTATCTTATAGGTTGGTTATAGTGAGAGAGAGAGAGCTGTACATTATAGGGTGTTCATAGTGAGGGAGAGCTTAACAGTACAGGGTGTTTATAGTGAGAGAGAGTTGTACAGTATAGGGTGTTGATAGTGAGGGAGAGCTGTACATTATAGGCTGCTTACAGTGAGGGAAATCGGTACATTATAGAGTATTTTAATAGTGAGTGAGACCTGTACGTTATAGGGTGTTTAAATTATAGAGAGGGAGAGCTGTACATTATAAGGTGTTAATAGTCAGGAAGAACTGTACATTATAGGGTGTTTATAGTCAGGAAGAGCAGTAAATTATAGGGTGTTAATAGCCAGGGAGAGATATTTTACAGGGTGTTTATAGTGAAGGAGAGCTTCACATTATAGGGTGTTTATAGTCAGGGTGACCTGTCCATTATAGGGCAGATATAGCTAGGGAAAGCTCTACATTATAGGGGTGTTTACAGTGAAGGAGAACTGTATATAATAAGGCAGCTATAGTAATGTAGAGCAACACAATATGGCTTACTGCTCTTCATTTATCTTTGTAGGTAGCGATTTAATGGTTTTACAAAAAAATCACATTTTCATTAGTACATCCATTTGTGAACTGGGATTCTATTTTTTCCACAGAAGGATCAATGTTCATGAAATTCATAATTTGTAGCAACCATAAAATCCAAAATAACTGGTACGCAACAAAAATAATGAATTCACATGTCAACTTTAAATCGACTAATATAATCAATACTCCTCTTGTGCATTATACTACACCAGTGACCACTTGCACTCTTTCATTAGATCAGGCAGGGGTTGATTACAGGTGCTTGATGACAATTATGATTAGGATTACAGATTGTTTGGCTCTGATGATTATGATTACGATTACAGGGGGAGGATTACGATTATGATTACAATTACTTTGCATTTGTTTATCTTTTTTGTTCTGGGTAGATATCATATATTGTATACTGAAAAATGAACAATTTTAACTCATTGTAAATGTTTACTGACAATTATCTACCCATTCCTTATTGTAATAGTCAACATTCATGGTATTTTGTTTATGGAAACTTTTATTATACCTACAATTACAGTAAAACCTGTTATGAGAGACCGCCCCTTCTGCCAACAAAAAGCTGTCTCTCAAGACAGGTGGTCTCTTATAGCTGGTTTGTAGAAAAAGACCAGTTTCCAAGGTCCAGTTTCAGAACAAATTCAAGAAAAATAACCACAATCACTGTACATATATTCTATGCTTTATTAATAGTTCTTGCTAAAATATTGTATGCATTCATCTAAAAACAAAATTATATAGCAATAAAGATATACTTCTATCATTAAACATGAAATCACATTTACATTTGAAGATCACATATAGCATATGAAATCATTTCTGAAGTACTCCTTTTCATTTATAACAACCTAAATTTGTTTTACCGATGTTTAAACTGCTTTTTTGCGAGTATTCTGCTCTTTTTCACTTCTTTCAGTTACAATAATTATTTTCTCCAGCCTTAAAATTTCTCTCTTTTTAGCTGGAAGTTCGTCTATTGTTATTAAGGTTCTAGATGATAAAATTATTAGTTGTAATATCGAATGTAAAGACAGTTTTGACTGGGCTGTGGGAAAATATCACAAATCTATACATTTGCATTGTATATCTAACAATTAATGAAATAAAAAGAAACAATTATCTCATCCAGAAACAGAACCATTACTCAGACACAAAAGTCAACGGCTTCATTCAAAGATGACATACAGTGATTAACTCTATAAGCAAAGTGTGTAACCCGGTCGCACCAACTTTAATAGACAACAGTTTTGTGATTGGGATGTAATCACTTAACATCGGGGGAAAAAACAACAAACATCACAAGTCTTGAACACTATCAATCGAATCCCAGAAACGATTCTCTCTTGCTGGTTTAATAAACAATGACCTTATTCACCTCCGGCAATAAGGATCAACTCAAAAGACAAGCAATATACGCGACCACTACGTCAACTTTGGCACTACAACGGCAATTCGTGACATGTACATTAGCCTGGTTTACAAACTATAGCATTTATCACCGGTAGCAACAATCCTTTTTTTTAAATATTCTTTTTATGTTTGTTTTTGATCAGAACAATCGTTACTAATCAAGCGGTCATTGTAATTGATTACATATAGGTCAATGGTGTCTGTCGACGTCTGTTTTCACGATACAGTCATTCATATGGATGCCGGATCATAACGCTGGGAAGCTGGCTTAGTGCGGGAATAATTAGTGTGGTTCCCTGCTTTGTATGCTCCCTGCATTGCTCACCCCTATAGAAATAGCGGAGAACAACGCAGGGAGCATACGAAGCAGGGAATCAGACTAGGAAATAATCTATATATACTTTAGTCTGGTCTACAACAGAAACTATAAAACACTATAAGCATAGCTAAAATATTCGGACATTGGTAGCCAGCCTTTTTTTTTTTTTATTTAGAACGGTATGAGCTGTCATTCTTACAAGGATTAAATAAAGGTCGGTTGAGTTTATCCTCGTTTTTACGATGCGGTCGTTCATAGCAGTGTCGAAATGCATATTTTGCCAAGACAACGCGGTCGCTGGTCACGTTCAGCAGGTGGTCACTCGTAACAGAGCATTTATATAATAAAATCAATCCATGCATTACAACTGTGGTCGGAAATGACAGGTGGTCGCTCATAGCAGAAGTCACTCACAACAGATTTTACTGTATTAAGATATAATTAGTGATCTTTTGGTTGTGATCATTTGTAATCATGATTAAACTATGTGATTACACTGCCAATGAAGGACGATTATGATTATGATAACAATTTTAAAGTTTCTGAAATCAATGATTACGACTATGATTACAGCTCACACTGAAACTGATTACAACTGATTACGATTACAATTGTGTTCAGCTTTATGCCTGCTTTAGATATCTCCACACTAAATATGAAATTTGAAGAAACAAAAACTTATGCTAAGTACTCACACAATTTCCACATGAGAATCAATTAATTTATTTATTATAATCTACATCTAAAAGTTCACCCCATAAGGAAATTCTTACCTAATTTCCACTGTATTGTCTGTGTTTTTCCTACTTCTACCAGAATCTTTTGACTTTTTCTGCTTGTTTCCTTTTCTCTCTTTATAGCTTTCATCAGAGTCAGTGTCATCCTCCACTGGTATAAAGTCTTCTTCTGAATCATCAATATCCTCCTCCTCCTCCGCTTTCTCCTTATAGACACTGGGTGCCAACTTAGAAGCACATTGTCTACGGGTTTTATTTTTTGCAGTTAACTTTTTTGATGAATTTTCACCCTCTATAGCAGTTGGATCACTCTTTTCTTCAGACGTCTTTGTCTTTCTCTTTGTACTTTTATCTTTTCTTTTAGAATCTGAGTTCATTACTTTGCCTTTCCTCTTTGATTCTCTTTTCAACATTTCCTTTTTGGATACTGATGCTTCTTTTTTCTCATCATTCTGTGCCAGTTTGCGTATTTTTGCAGGATTCCCCTTAATTTTGGTCTTTAACTTGGATGACTAAAAAAGAAAGAGTTGTATGGAATCTTTTGTCTCACCTGTGAATGGCATTATAATAATGTAGATCTCTGATGAAACCTGTGTGTCACCAGTGAATGACAATATGATAATGTAGCTTTTTGACGAATCCTTTGTCTCATCTGAGAATGACATTATGATAATGTAGCATTCTGAGAAATCCTGTCTCGTGTGAATAACATTATGATAATGTAGCTTTCTGATGAATCCTGTGTTTCAACTGTGAATGACATTATGACACTGTAGCTTTCTGAGAACTCCTATGTCTCACCTGTGAATGACATTATGATAATTTAGCTTTCTGATGAATCCTGTGTCTCACCAGTGAATGACATTATCACACTGAAGCTGTCTCACTTTTGGATGACATGATAATTTAGCTTCTAATTCAGCGGGCAAGACAAGAAACCCTAGCATAAACTTTAGACAGATAGTAAAATATTACACCAAGTTTCAGTCAACTGATGTAGAAGATTTAATTATTTTCTTTAAAACTTTACACAGATCTTAACATGGATGCTGTGATCACAGATGAGATGGGAAACCATATAAAGATACAAACTTTTAGAAATTACTGATGCTGGGAATATATGACTTTCAAGAACTTTGAATGAAATTCTGGTTTTATTCCAGGACACACAATTGCAGGATTCACACTACTCAAGATAAAAATTTCAACCTGATGCACAAATATTGCACTTCATATTTTCGAGCTCCAACATCACTTCTTTATTAAATACCTTATAAATTCAGAAGGATTTACCACCTTTTTCAAATGGAAAGGGGAATTCCCTATAACAAATTTACAGTTTTAGAAATGACCATGGAAATCTTAACGTTTACACAATTCCCAAAAAGTTATACCAATGTCTTGGCATTCACAGATAGACAACTAGAGCTATTAATGATGGATGCATGGCAAAGGTCCCCACTGACACTGCCATCAACTCAGTAGAGCCTTAAACAGATAAATTTATGAAACCAAAGATGGGAGGAGATGGCCATGCTTGACCCAATGTCAAAAGGTAAACCTAGCATACTGCACATAGGAAATATAAGCAAAATGAAAACCTTTAACCAACACCATAACTGAGATTCTCTGACTGGCCTTGACCCCAAAATCAAAGAGGCAATCTCATGTGTCACAGAATTGATTTTCTTAACTTTATAATGATTTATTTCAAGTACGACTGAAATTGATAAAGGGACTGAGGACATATAAGCAACAAAAAACTCTTACCCAAACCCTAACAAAATTTTGTGCGTTATTTTGATACAAAGGTCAAGAGGCAAGCCAGCATGTTGCTAAATGAATTGCCATAGGTTCAACATCCAAAATATGAACTGAATCAACCAAGAGTTTTACGAAATATGAACAACTGCAAAATCTTTAAACAAAACCTTAAGGCAAATTTTCTATGGATGTGATTCCAAGGTCAAAGGCACAAGCCACCATGTTTCAGTATGAATTGTCTCTGATTCATACTGATTCATGCCAAGTATGAACAAATTTCATCATTGAGTTAAGAAAATATATGCAAATGAAATTTTTAACTACATGCTTAGTACATTATATATACTATTAATTATAATATATATAATGTTTAATAAAAAAAGTATCACCTACCCTAACTTTAAAACTGGTGCAAAACTCTAACCCAGGAAATTTACCCATGAACCCAACCCAGGGTCAAGACCAAAGACCAGGAATGCAACAAGAAAAGGAGTACAGCTCTTTTATAATGTAGCTGTTGGGTTCCATGATCGCTGGCCACATTGTGTACAGAAGAGTGTTTACAGCAAGAACCGTGTTATTTACGAAACCAAGGTATAATGGGAATGATCATAATTTGTCAAATAAAAAAGCTTTAAAAATGAAATAAACGTATAATACTAAGTTTCATGTTGTTTTCTTTCAACCCATATTGTCATTCATTTGATAGACCAAGTTTTAAAAAAATGTTTAAGTTTGTCAAGGGGTCCATAGCAGTAATGCACTATATTCAGAACTACATTATAATGAGGGATATCTGTAAAATGTTGTTATATATTCCATATAAGGTGCAAAAAACTACAACAAAAAAGTATCATACTTATAAACTCAACTGTCCTATCTAAGGACAAGTGCAGCATTATTAACAATAATAAGTTAAGTAATAAATACCCTACTTCTTTATCCAATAGCCTCACCCATAGATATAGAATTTGGGCATCAGTGGTATAGGGAGAAAGGGAAGTACAGGATTAAATAGTATTCCAACTATTAAATGAACTGGGTGAGGGGATATTAGAAAAACAAAAATAAGCACAAGGTGTTCAACTTACTGACCCTATGGCCATTTGACTCTGGGGGAAAAGTGGAGTTTGGGAAAATATAATGTTCCAGATTTATAATGAATTGGATAAAATGTTTATTAAAATATAATGGAATCAAAACTGTAAACCAGACATGTACCGTATTTCATGTAATTTTTCGTACATAAAAAAATAATTATTAATTTCAGTGTACAAAAATATGATATTTAAAATAGATAATTATCATTTTCTGGTACTGTCCCTGAATGAAAAATAAAGGATTCGTACCCCAACAACTTCTACGGAACACATACTACTCAACAACCTAACAGTACAAACATACAAAATAAACTTATATTTTCTGTCTCATTCTGCTCTTGACTCAAGAATTCAATTACAATAAAAATAAAAGTACTCAAACAGATTTTTGTTGCTATTAGTGTGTTAGAGAGAGAGAGACAGAGAGAGAGAGGATAATGTCTCAGTGTGCAAGCTTATCCGCATTTAGAACACTTCTTTGTAGCTGTTATGGTGTGTAATGTTGGCAAAATGATTAAGATGGTATGAACATGAATTAGTTATGGGTATTATTTATTGGTAAATTGTACGCAATGATACGAGTCCACATTGTCAAGTAATTAAGTACAACTTGTATTCTTACAGCAACAATAACCTCATTATCAAATTGCAATAAAAAAAATTAAAGAATTTGAAAACGCAGTTTAGTTAATGTGCATGTGTGTGTGCACACGTGCATACATGCGTGTGTGTATGTGTGTGTGTGTGAGAGATGAAACAAAATTTTGTAAGTGTACAAGACCATAATTATTCAGCACAGTTTTTATCTGTAGCTTTTGCAAAGAGAAAAAAGACTGTATTTTCAGTTTCTGACGATTGTGATAATCCTCATGTATTAGGACACTACTGTATTCCATTATCAATTAACATCTCTAAATCAACAATTCATTCTTGTTTTAATTACAATATACATTTTCACAACAACCACATGGCTATGCAGTGTTGTTTAGATGCTAATTCAATATGCTTAGAACTTTGGTTATTCCAGCTGAAACCAGATAGAGGGCATAATTTGACAGAAGAGGTCAAATCAGCGAGGCTACCAATAGGGAAATGAGGCTCTCTTTAGGGAAATGAAAATCTGTCAAATGTGCTATGAAGGACATTGTCCATACAGCAGATGTTGTATGGACAAGCGATCATACGCATTGTTATTCAAACTTGCCAATAAAGATAACAATAGAGGGGTACATCGTAGAACAGATTCATAATAAAATGTTAATTATATCCAAGTCAAAACAGTATATGCACTTAAGATAGTATATAAACAAATCAATTTAACGGAGTCCATGACTTTCAAATTTATGATAGAAAATGACATGTGTTTTTATATTTTATTTTTGTATGACTATAATGAAACAATAAGACTAGTTGACCAATGGTCTATGGTCTTCACTTTAGCATGTACTGAGATGTAATATTTGCTGGATAAGAAAACATCAACGGGCTTCCAAAGTCATTTTAAAACACACGTGGTGTTTTGTTATGTTGATGGACATAAGAAGGAGAAGTAATTAACGATAATATTTAAGGAAGACGTTTGTCCTGCTGTTAATAAATACCAATAGATATTGTGATGACAATAAGAGAGCTTATGCATCAATCATCATATTTTCTCACCAACAAAGAAGACAAATAAGGGTGGATCGATGAATGAGAGTAGATTAAAAGAACTGCCATGATTAAAGGCATTTCTGTATGATTATATACGTATTATTTCTTTATTTCTTGATCCCCTGTTTCATTATTCGATGTGATATGTGAAGTTAACAAATAGGTCGGGGCAGTTTTATTTGAGGCAACAAATAGTTACGTTTTTCATCTGATATTATATGAAACATATTCTCAGCAAACAATGTATTTGTAGTTTGGCGTTATCTATATCATACATTGGTATTTTTTCAAAGCCATTTGAAATGCAAACTTCTCCATGAGCAAATAAAAAAAATCAAAATACTTGGTTAAAAAAGTAATAAAAGAATGAATTGATCAGTAACCTGTCTGCATGTTGTAGTTTGACATATCTATATCTTACATTGGTATTTTTCCAAGCCATTTGAAATGCTAACTTCTCTTCTTGACTCAAAAAAAGAAAACATCAAAATATTTTATTAAAAAGTAATAAAAGAATGAAATGAATTATAAATGGTGATTCTTTGATTACCTAATCACCTGTTTCATTATTCGATGCCTCAATTACAAATTTATGTGAAGCTAACAAAAAGTCTGATAAGTTTTAACTGAAGCAACAAATAGTTGTTTTTCATTCGGGATTATGCTCAGAAGAAAAATACATTGGTAGTTTGACATATCTATATCATATATTGGTTATTTTTTCAAAGCCATTTGAAATGCAAACTTCTCTTCTTGATTCAAGTCAAAAACATGGAAGTGTGTGGTTTAAATATTAATAAACAAAATTATAAGTGACCTTTCTGCACGATTATAAATGGTGATTCTTTTATTTCTTACTCACTTGATTCATTATTCGATGTCTTACTTAAAATGGACCCAAAGCAAATCATTGTTTATATCACACACTTAGCAAAACAATAGTTTCGTCATTGGATGTATCTAAATTGTAACTTGGCATATTTTTTAAGCTGTTTGAAATGGGAAACTTCCCAATTTTAACACATCAAAATATGAGGTTAAAAATAATACCAAAAAAAACAAAACCAACCATTAAAACCCACCTTAATTGTATATGATCATGATTATATTCTCTTCATTTTTTAAAACAAAATGGCAATACAGTACATGTATTTTCGATCTTTTTTGCAAATGTAACTGTCTCAGTAGAAATTTTATATACAATAATTTTAAAAGGATCTTTCGAAAAATACAAAGTAATATGTACAAAAAAATATGATACATTTAAATGACTATTTATTTAATAACTGGATTCTGTATGAAAAATTAAAAGGTACGAAAAAATACATGAAATACAGTAGTACATAATGACCTCATGACCCCACCTATGGACTTGACCCAGGTATAGGAATAGTAAATTCCACAAGGTCAGAGTGTGACAATGTTATATTTTAAACTAAAAGTCAAATGGTAATGGAAATATCAGAGAAAAAGCTTAAGAAAAAAATTTAACCAGAATGTGTCCCCATTACTATTCCTGTCCAAAGGGCAGAAGTACTATTGTCTGAAGGGAAGTAGGTGAAAATACTATATTCCAAATAAGAAATGAATCAGGTAAGAGGACATTTGATGGAAAAAAAGACATTAAGTCAAACCTGAACCCTAATATAACTCTTGACCTCATATGGCTCCACCCTGTGATGAACCCAGAAGCAGAAGTGGTTCTGAGAAAAGGGAAGTATGTGGTAATACATTCCAAAACACGAGGTGAATTTATGTACAAGTTATGCAAATATAAGTGACAAAATAACTCTAACAAAAACTTTATTCCCCATTACAGTTCCAAGCCCAAGGCAGAATCCAGGAGATGGAGCAATACCATGACAATTCGGTAAGAGTAATGGAAATGTAAGTGATGAATATGATTCCCAACCCAAGGACCACCCTGGGCTTCGCCAATATCACAAATTGCAAATTTTTTTCCTCATTGGCGACAAAATATACCATCTGGAGATTTTTTTGGAGACAACCTTTTTGTCTGTTTAATATGTACATACAATCATGGATTTGGAGTGGAGACATTCAAAGGGACCAGGAAAGGAAGCTACAAACCTGGATACATAATGCACTGGAATCTATCTGTTACATAAACAAATCATTTGTTTGTATTGACAAAGCTATCTTTACAGTGCATTGTTACATCATAATCCGCTTATGTTGACATCTGGCCTGAGTACTGTATGCTGTGATTACACTCAGTCATGCTACCAGACTATACCTACAATCGACCGACCTCTGAAGAGGCGAACAGAAACAGCTACAAAGCAAATGGAAAAAATCTCAATCAGAATTATATACTGTCAACAGTGCAACTTTATCATGGGTAAATGAAAGTTTACCATTGCGTATTCATCATCTCATCCGAAGAGTAAGTTAACCAAATTAACAGCATTTGGATTTAGTGCAAATTCATCAGACAACACAGTCAATGAACCTGATGTTATGCCTGACAGTCCAACATCATCTACATGTAGTGATGATAGTAATGCTTCAAGTGCAACACCACATCATGATGAACGGGTCAAAAGTTCCAAAAATTTCTTGACAGCTGGAAACTTGGGCATCCATGGCTGAGATATGATAAAAAGTTAAAGCAGATGTTCTGTGATATATGTATCAAGGCACATGTCGTCAATTCATTTACAACTGGTTGTGATATTTTGATGAAGGAGTGTGTCACCAAACATGAATCCAGGCAGGGTAAGTAATATATGTTAATTTTGCTCTTTGATCTTTTTACTTTTGCCATCAATCCTGTGTTATGACTCCAGGGACTTAAACTACGCAACAAGAAATAGCAAAACAAACAAGTTTTGCATAACTGAAAATAATTTATTTCTCAAAATACAGGAGTGAAAGAATTAAATTAACTTACAGCATGGTGAATGAATTCCTATTTCCTAAAAGTCCTTTCAATTCCAATAGTTCCAAGAAATCCGAATATGTTGCAATAAAAAATACCCCTTCTGTGTTGAAGTTTCCAATGTGCAGAAAGATTTCCAAAGAATTAAAATAGTCATTGAATAAATTTAGTTAATACCATACAGTTATTCTAGCATGTCATGCAAAAAATAAATCTTTTCAAAAACCAAGCTGGGAGATTGAATCCAAAAACACACAGATTGGGACCTACCATCGGGAAGTTTTTTGCAGCATATTTAAGCATCAATTTCACTAAATATTCACTGATTTTTCAGGTCCAATACACATGAAATTCTCAAAGGACACGCCTGTTTCTCCCTGTGGAGTGCATTATTCCCCCCACCAACCTGCCCCAATTTCATATTCTGGTCAGCTATGCCCAAACTGCACAATAGCTACAGGTTAGACTCAAGCCTCTTCAACATACTTCAAAGAAACCGCCTGTTCTACAGTGAGTGAAAGCACTAGCAATTGATTGACAAATAAACAATGCCTTTTTTTGTTATAACTAACAATGCCTAAAATGGGTGTGAATTTATGTTAACAGTTCCAATGTGGTCTCAAGCTACCATACATGTGATAACTATTTCCCACATTTTATATCCCACCTTATTTCCTTATTGTTAACTCATATATGCATATAACGCTGCTTACTAAATAACATATTTATTATGAATTAGTTTTTTGGGGGCACATATGCTCTGTAATATGTTTCTTCATTCTTTCTTTTAATTTAAAGATTGTGATTAATGCTTATATATACGGTACATTAATGCCAGCTGTTGACTCATGTAAGTTTCATTGGTGGGAATGGAGATCCTAGTTTACTTGTTAAGAAAAAAAATCTACAGCATTCAATGATCATTCTTGGGATTTAGGAAGTAATTCACTGCAAGCAAAGCATGTAAAGTGCGGCAAAAATAAATTTCTGAACTCCTGGTTGATGGAGATGTACTTTGTGAAGCTAGCCATAAAGGGGGGGGGCATTTATTATATGTCACAAATCTTACATTGCAAAGTACGATCATATTGGTTTTAGTATTAAAATGTCATTAACTAAAGTTCCTTACAAAACGGTTATTTGGAAAATAATATAAATAATATAGATTTGCTTAATACCTGATGTTTCTATTAAAAAAATGAGAGAGAGAGAGAGAGAGGGAGACTGCAGATGTCAGAAAAGTAGATATTTTACATTTGATAATGCATTTATTTCAGGTGACAACAGTCATACCTATGCAATAAAGGTGATGCAGGATGCAAAGACCGTGGAAGTAGTGCATAACAGTCATGTAATGATTTATTTTGTAATATTATGGCTGTACTGCTTGTTGTCAATAAAGTAATAACTATCCCATCTTTTTCAATTTTCATTGCCTATTACATTAATAGACTTGGAAAAATATTCACTACTTGTTCTGGTGACATTTTTTGAAAATTGGCAACAAATTATTGAGGCTGGTGATTTTTTTGGCGACAAATTTTTAAAAGCCAGGACCATCCCTGCCAACCCCATGGCCCCACACAGGCACAAGAGTGATACCAAGAAAAGGGAAGTATGTGATGATATTATATTCCAAATATGATGTGCATACAAAGAAAAGGGAAGTACATGATGATATTACATTCCAAATACGAAGTGAATACTAAGAAAAGGGAAGTATATGATGATATTACATTCCAAATACGAAGTGAATATTGAGAAAAGGGAAGTATGTGATGATATTATCGTATAAATATGAAGTATGAAGTAATTACTGAGACAGAAATGCTGGAAGAAAAAAAAACAATTTAACCTTTCCATGTGCTAAAAATACAAGATGTTCATTCGTGGGGACAAAACAAATCATATTCATTGTCAGGCAAATAATTTGTAACTACTGGTAATAAAGCATAGATATTTCAACTATACACACATACTTAACATTAATTTACATTCCCCATTAACAGAAACTAAAGGAAGATTATCATAATGAAAGTTACAGTTTCCATTCCTGACAACTTGAGAGGCAATGGTTGAAGTGACATCACCAATCTCGTCAAAAATCCAAGACTTCTTAGCAAGATAACACATATCTGAAAAGATTGGAAATTCTTAAATATTGCATGTTTCAACCTAGAAATTTTCATTTAAAATATCTTTCTGCACTATGAAAACTAAAATCCCAATAAACAAAATAAAAAAGAAGCCACATTGTAACAATAGTGAATTCTTTGCAGCTTCCCATAATGGTCACTGTCCTTCAAAGGGAAGGCCTGTTGTTGAGTACATGAGCGAACTATTACTGTTGAATGTATGACCTTGAACCAAGGTCAAAAGATTGAGTGCACGTCAGAATGAATTGTCTTAGCTTTATAATGAATCGTTTAAAGAATGAAAAAAATCCATCAAGGGTATTTTGTAATACAAGCAACGAAAACACTTAACCAAAAACCTTGACACAAATTCTGAGTGACGTCTTAAAATGTCATAAGGGCTAGTGAGTACTTTGTAGAATGAACTATCTTAAGTTCATAATGATTTATACCAAATATGCTTTAATATATAAAAGAATGAACACACACACACACACATAAATATATAGAGTGTGCAATCATGTTGGATAGAGACATATACCACTGCTCACATGTGAAAGTTGTATCACATATATATAGAAACGAAAGGGACATGTGTAACAAGTCTTATGAAATTTCCCTTGCTGGACATCACTTTCTGCCAATAACATTGTCACAGGATTGTGATGAAAGTTACTATAAATATATTAAAAGAAGGTGCTTCATTTTTTAAATAATGAGAAAAAATTAAATATTCATTATCAGCTACAAATAGCTGTTTTTTGGTACTGCAAATGATGTTGCTTCAGTTCATTAATATTCTTTAATTACTGCTTTTTTTACCTGAACTATTCATTTCCTAAAAATTATTTCAGAAACTCAAGCAGTTTAAAATTCACCCAACGAAAGTATTTTGTTCTAATGGGATGATCTGAACAAGGTATAAATGTTTATCAGCAAGCAGACATAAAGCCTAAAAATACATAATACATAATTTACACAAATGCCAATATTATAGCTCCACAAAACATATTACATTTCTCTGGTTCTAATTGGTCCTGGGCTTCCATTTTAAATGTCTTCATGGTTTGCCACAATGCCATATAAAGACATGTCAAATGCATGGTGCAAAAAACTCAAACACTCAGCCAGCCTGAAGCAATCATAAAATTAGGGACATGACTTTGAGAAATTATTATTAGATTGACTTTCGAATCTCCATTGTCTTATACTTTTTTTTACAAGAGTGTTGTAATCGTAACTGAACAGCGATGAAAGCATAATTATGAATTAAATCCATGGGATAATTTATGGGCACTTCATCTCAAGTGTCTGACGTGCTGATAAAGCAACTGATAATATCAGTTCATCTAAGACTCGTCCTTAAATCTACATATTATATTCAACTTGACATAATAAACAATTTGCACCAATTTTGCAATTTTCCTTATAGTGACTAACTACTGTATTCACAAATAAATAGGTCAAATAATAGAACAGAAAAGGCTGCAAACACTTTAAATTATAACAATATGATTATCATCCACAAATTTTTCATCATCTTCTAGTACTATTCCTTAGATCAGAGAGAAAGAAAATTGTAATGTCCATAAAATTACAATTATCAGGACTATATCAAACTATTCAGGCCATATATATCAAAACAATTATTCAGCTGCATGTTCTGGATATTAAATATAGTGGTATTCACTTAAAAAATATAAAGAGAACAAAACATACCACAGCAAAATAAGCAGCCGAAGGAACGCTCTTATATGCAATTCCAGTTTCTAGAATCTGGAGCTGAAAGCACAAATAGACCATTTCAGTAAGAAAATGAAGTGACATTTTAGAATATTATACTGATTAAAGGTTTTCCTATTCTGATAATAGCGGCCATATTTGATTCCAGATGAGAATCATTTGTATCAATTTAAAAGTCTTTAATGCCAAAGATTATTTCTGTCAAATTTGGTAAAATTCTGTTCAGCAGCTTTGAGAAGTTATTAAGCCAGGATGATTTCAATGTTAAATTGTATCAAATGCTGTTCAGAACTATCTGAAGGGAATTTATTTAAAGAGTTTATCTATTTTTAGTAGTGGCTGTCATATTGAAAGTTTGCCATCATATGTAAAAATCTGAAATGCCTTATGACAGGACACTCACTGTCAAATTTGGTCAAATTTTTAGAAGTGGTTTTGGAGAAGTCATTTAAAGGTTTTTCTATTTTTATTAATGTGCCCATATTTGATGGTGGGTCAGCATCATTTCTACACATTTTAAAGGCCTTTATTTCAGGACTCTGTCAGTCAAAACTTGGTAAAATTCTGTTCAGTAGATTTTGCAAATGAGTCAAGTAAAGATCTCTCTATTTGAATAATAACATACTCTAATATCATACTTTCACATTTTTTTTTACAAAATATGAAAAGAAAGGATATTTTCATGAGGACTTAAATTGGAGTTTTGCCAGACAAATTTGACACATTTGTAGATATTTAATTTTTTGAATTAACCTCTACCAATATCCCAAGTAAAAAATCGAAAGAATAACAAAACGGCTGTGTTACGTATATGTAATTTAATTACTTGCATGTCAGTTTTAAATTTCTTTTTTATTTTATTTTTATTTCATTACATGTTATTGTAATGATAACTTTATTCACTGGATTTGACATTTTTCCAGAAAATTCAGTTCAGTTCTGTTTTGACCTGGTAAATAACCAGTATTGCTACATTGTATTTTTAGCTGACCTAGTTCCGGGCCTTGATTCCGAACCAATAAACAACTTTTTTTTATTTCCTTCCTAGAGTGAAAATCATTGGTCGTAATCAAGGTCATACGTGGCTTGCGTGTCAGTTCTATGTAAACAATTTTTTTTATTATTTTTATTCAATATTATAGATTCATTCAGTAGAACCAAATTTGTCCATGGCGTACGTGACAGCCGACCTGTGGTGTTACTACGCCATTCAAACTAAGTGACCATGTGACCCCATCATGTGATCTAAAATTGCGGGTTAAAACTGATGTTTCATAGTGAATTCAGTCAGTCATAATTCATACCTTCGGGCTCAAAGGTATTATTTTGTTGTTGTCAGTTCGAATTGAGTTTTTATTTAAAATAATTTATTTTCCCTGGAGACTTTATCTAGTGCTCATCAGAATTCTTGGACAAAGATATTTACTGAAAATTATTCAGAATTCTAAAGCCGGAATATTATTTTTGGTGATTCAACAAGGAACTGTTCACATGACAACATAGAACAGGTTATAGAAGACATCATCGCCTTCCATCTTGGAACTTCATCAGGATTTGAACTTTGATTCAATTAGAACTTTTTAGTGATAGGACTTATATTTTTAATTATCGGATTAATTTTTGGATTTGATTCATAAACCGGAAGTCCTTTTTCATATTTTTACCTTGTTTTCTAGGGAAATAAATTATTTTGTTAAATTTACAAAGCTTGCTGGCTTCACTCTTTTCTTTGTTACTTTTATACGAGCCTAGACACATAACAGCTGTCACTTTGATGGGTAAAATAATCCTACCATATGTATTAGCACAAATCAATCCTCCATCAAATCAATCACTTACACTCAAACTCTCCTTAAAAGAAAACACATATAGTCAACAACTCTAGGCTAATTGGTTATTAGACTACATGTGTATGATGTTTTTCTTAAAACACCATCCATAAAGTTGCAACAACAATTACTTTCTGATGACCTTGGCATTAAGAGTCAACTTAGATCCTAGTCAATTCAGATAATGTCATCATTCCACAAGTGAACCAAACACATTACCAGCTGCCCCTTGCTCAATGCAATTAGCAAGGAGTGTCAACATTTGATGTATTCATGAAAGTGCAAAGATACTAGTTAAATTAAAAAACAATGGAATCGCTCGTTTGTTTGAGCTTGCCTCATGTAGGAACCTACTTCAACCACTAGACTTTTACTAAAAACTTCATCAATCAACCCAGTTCATACTGAATGGATCGCTGTGACTCATACACACTTCTCTGACTCACCATGACATACCTCTGTCACACACACACACACACACACACACACAAATTCCCATTGTAGATTCTAACCCTGGGGGCCAGAACCCAAAATCTTGTACAATATTGATATTACAGCTCTAAGGTCTTAAAATAAGTAATACAAAAGACTGAGAAGCAATAAGCTTTGTAAAATTCAACAAATAATTTGTTTAGGTTCTGAATAATCTTTAGTGGTATTCCAAATAATTTCCATCACTGAAGGTGTTGATGTCCCTGTACTGGCTGGTAGTCTCTAATGCACTAATTTATCAATGACATGAACTGTTTTGATGTGCCAACAGTCTTTTGTTGAATCACAGTAATATAATCCAAGGTTTCCTTGTTTTAATTCACTATATTTCCCACTTAATGCCTCTTTCCAAGAATATTATAGAGCTCTTTGTGTTTCCAGAGAAGAATAATTTGAATTAAATAATTTCTGCAAAAATCAAACACTGAACAAAACAAATTATTCTGCCTGAAGCTCTTATAGCATGAATGAATAATTTCTAGATAAACAATATAGGATTAAATGATCATGGTTGGGTATTTATCGATGTGTAAATTTTACCTAATCACTCACAAAGTAAATAAAGTCCGAAAGACTTTATTTACTTTGTGAGTGATTACATAAAATTTACACATCGATAAATACCCAACCATGATCATTTAATCCTTATAATTCCAATTTACTTCCTTTCTAACATCAGATCAGCAGATTTAATCAACAAAACATTCACTTTTATGTACCTCGAAGTTTTCTTTCATTAGCCTCTTAACTGCGATAGAATACATAGGCCTATCTTCGCCAGCCAAGATTCATTGATTCTTTATACAGTGATACGGGGTCGAATGTCATAGCAGGTCATGCCAGCGATGTATTGTTATGATCATTATTTTAATATATAAAAAATGGTTGTTGCGGTTACACCAGGAATATTCCTTTTTTTCGAAAATTGCGCTTGCATATGGCACGTGTTGTTATAGCAACGTCATTGTTACTTTCTATGCATTTCGATCTTTCAGAAGCAAAATCGTGTCCATTTTTAGTGAGATCCCTTTGCTGACATGACCCTGACCTTTAATAACCACTGCTGTAACATCTTGTCAAGGTGAAATACAATAATTTCTGAAGATTGGCTTCTAAAGCCTGTCATATGCCTTCATCGGCAAAAGGGGTGAGTGTTGGAGTGCAGGAAGGTCTGTGCAATTACACTGTTTTAACTTCTAATGGTCGACTTTAATCTGTGGCTTGTCATTTTTGATCGGAAATCGCAGGAGTGGGTGGGTGGGAGCTTGTTGTTGTTATTATTAGGGTGTAAAGCATTGATACAGATAAAACTTCACATCAAATGATCTGGACACAGGGAACCAAAAGTAGTCCGCAGAATTTATCGATGTGTAAAAAATTTCAGATCTGTATCACGTGACCGTTTACATCCAATCAAAACGTAGAAAATGCAGTCAATTAGTAAACATTGGAATTATGATTATATAAAAAAACTAAGACACAAAAGAAGAGCCATGATGTAGGAGAAAAGTTCATTTCCACAACAATCCAAGCTATAATCAGACAAGGTATATTAATAAAGTTATAATAAAGAACATGGTAAACACAATGTCCTGGATTCAGACCAAGATAAATATATTTACTTCTATTGATAATGATCCTAATATTAAACCCACACACAGAGCAAATATTAGCTATGTAGTAGTTGTTTACAGGGGAAAAAAAAAAATCAATGATTTTGGTCACGTAAACAACGAACTTGATTTGGACAAGGTCAGCTACAAGATACAATTTTACATAACCCACAGTAAATAATGAATAAAAAAAGTAACAATCAATGCAGATTAAATATACATAACAATAGTATATGTTCTCCTGTTAGCAATACATATACCTGTATTACATTTGGTTTAAAATATATTAGAAAATGTTTATATAATCAAAACATTTGTATATTTTATCTCTACCTTGTTTTGAGATTCTCCTGGATTTCTATTCCCAACAACAATTGTTTGCGAAAGCCATTTTAGTATGGAGGAAAGGCTACTCAGGCTGAAGGTTTTCACAGATTTTGGGATAAAATCATTGGGAAGAAGTGACAGCACCATGGCCTGTAGGTCCTCTCTGTTACACAGGTTGTTCCAATACATCCCATGTGAAATCAGACACAACAAGTGTACCTGAAATACATATAACAATTATTAGTAATTACTGTGATGCAAAGCAAAAGCCTACAGATAGTCTATCACACACTCTATTACAGTGCATCTCATGTGAGATCAGGCACAGGAACAGAACCTGAAATACATCTAACGATTATTAGTAATTATTGTGATGCGGAAGCCTACAGATCTTTTCTCACACATTCAGCTGCAGTGCATCTCAAGTGAGGAAATCAGGTGCAACATGTAAATCTTAAATACAGATAAGTTTTTTGTAAGTAGTAGTTGTTAAACCCCAGGAGCCTGAAGATGTATCTGTTACAAAATCTGTTACAGTCAGGACAAGTGAGATTAGGCACATCAATCAAACCTGAAAAATAGGGCATGCAGTTCAAGTTATTATAATAAATCACATATGCCTGGAGATCCTCCCTGTTACACGGTCAGTTCAAGTGCATCTCATCCAAGACACAAGCAAATTTAAAATACATGTTACAGTTATTTATAATTATTGTGATGTATAACTGTAGTCTAGAGCTCATCTGTTGTCCAATCTGTTACAGTGCATGCCATGTAAGATCTCATAGCAGATTTGAACATAAAACACTCAGAAGGCAGTAGCAGTTACCAGGCACAATGATTTATTAAATGAGCCTGAAATTTTCTCTGCTGCATTCTGTTACAGTCATCCCATGTGAGATCAGGCATAACTAGTAACAAGTGAACATGAAATATGTATCAGAGATATGAGAAAGTATGTTTACCAAAACTACATAGCATGCATCTGTAATATTTTCAATACATCCAATTCAATTTTCAGAAAAATTGTTGGTCCATTCGAGCTTTCTTCCCTAAACTGTTACAGAATGTCAAATGTTGTCCATTACATTTGCTTAAACATCAAATTAAAATAAGAAAAGTAAATTCTGCACCTGAAAGAAAAAAGCATAACATGTTGCCAAAACTACAATGTCCTAACTTTCACAATATTTGTGGCAAGTTGAGATGGAAGTTGCAAATTGGAATTTTATATTCTATAGAAATCTGGGCTTCTGACTTTTGCTCAATCAGTCACAAAATATTTTACTGTACCAAGTGAAGAGACATTCCAATGACAACAGAAGAGCACACAACCAAATACCAACTTTAAACACAAAGGTTTTTTTTCCCACAAAAACGGAAAAATTGTGAAAAGTACCATATTTACTCACTTATAAGTCAAGTCCAAAATGCAAAGACTCAGATCTGGATGTATGCCATTGTTAGAAATAAGCAGTAGAACAAACAACAAAGACCCAGATCTGCTGATGCATTTAATGATGGCAGATTGGGGTCTATATACTTTGCAGTTTGACTTATAAGGTAGTACATATGGTACTGACATACTTCTCACATTAATTTGCATCATGATACAAGTAACAGTATGACATTACATAGCAACATCATTTATTAAGTTATTTGAAATATAGTGATGAACGGTATCTCAAACATATGTTCATATAAAATTTATGAAACACTGGAATATGACAATATACCACTCCCTGCAATAAGCGACATGCTTAGATCATGCATTTACTTTGAGTATGTAATGCAAGCATTTAGTAATTTGAGAATTCTTTATATTTATAACTTCATATCCATTCATACCAGTACCTTATGCATATCTTCCCGAAGTTCCTTTTTGAATCTGTTGAGCTGCCTTTGGAAATATGCCTTCCAATCAAAACTCTTCTTCTGTCTGTAAAAAGAAGACATATGGCAATATATTTTTTGGGACATCAACAGCACTCCAGAACAGTTTTTCTAACACACAGGCCAAGTGCAAATAGATTCTGAATGATCACTGGCTAATGTGAAAAAACAAGAAGACCAAAATTTTTAATCAGGTTGACACAGAAAGAATTGTCCTAGCATAATATTTCCTGCAATGTATGACCAAAATCCATCAAGGGGTTTAGGAAATACATGGAAATGAAAAAACCTTTCACCAGACCTTAACACAAATATTTTGTCTGTGACCTTGACCCCAAGGTCAATGGGACAAGTATGACACTAAATGAACTGTATAAGCTTCATAATGATTTACCCTACATATAAAGAAAATCTGTGTGCTTAGGCAATGTAAGCCAATGAAAATAACTTTAAATAAAACTTTCATGCAAATTTTATATGACTGTGACCTTGACTGCAAGGTCATAAAGCATGTCATAGAATATATTGTCTTAGCTTCATAATGATTAATGTCAAGTCTGAAGCGAATCTATGAAGTGGTTTAGGAAACATCAGCAAATGAAAACCACTAACCAAAACTTTAACTAAATTTTCTATGACTGGGACCTTGAAAAAAGGGTGAGCAAGCATGTCACAGAATGAATTGTCTTAGCTTCACAATGATTCATACAAAGTATGATAGGAATCTATAAATGGGTTTAGGAAACATATGTACATGAAAAGTTTAATCAAACCTTAACAAACTGTCAATGACAACAATTACTTTTTTTCAAGATTATTATGGACAAAGAAATGCATTAAACTGCAAGCTTAGATTGTATTTTGTATGTGTCAACATTTCAAACTAAAAACTGACATTACTCTCTATTATCATTCTTGCCCTGACTATAATGCACCTTGTTATAACATGATTCAAGATATAACATGGTAACCATTGTGGACCCCATGACCAAAATCATCCCAATGTATAACAATATGGGTTGAAAGAATGTGAAGCATAGTGTTAAATCTTAACTTCCTTTTCAAAACACTATTATTTTTAAAAAAATTTCTCATTCCCTGTATACTGCAGTTCAGCATATAAAACTAATCTCAGTATATTATGGTTTGGTACATACACAGTTCTCTCTATATCATGGTTCATTACATAATGAGTTCCCTGGTTATGGACCCCAGCTACCACATTATCATGAGGAAGAACCATATCTCACTTGCAAGTGACACTCTTTAATTATTATGTTTTTAACAATTAGAATAAAGGCACTACTCTGAATGCTCCAATGGTGGTGGAGGGAGAGTACTTTTTTTGTTCTGAAAAAGAAGGCTGCAAACCTCTTCTTTCCAATAAGTGGAGCCTCCAGTGTAATTTCTATAGGTTTATCTGGAATCTGTGACTTCTTTGGACTCGAAGTGTGGTGATCTGTAAAACACAGGAGAAAACACAACACTTAAACATTCACCTTTATCTATTAATTTTATGTTTATTGCAATGATAAGGTGGCCTCATTACAGAACTGTCATCTCCCCCCAAAAATGTATCAAACTTTCCCAACCATTTCTAATTTAATATAAACTTCATTGCTAAGTTCCTCATTCATTTACAAAGTCTTTAACATATTACTGTCAGAATGGTTTAATGGATCACTAAAACTTTATTCTGAAACCTTTTTGGTTGCATAGACTTTAAAAGGAAAGATGCCCATGCAGCCCAGTCTATCTATACAGATGATCTCTCAGTGCTACCATACAGTAAATTCTTTTCACTGGAAAGCCCTTGTACAATAATGCTGACTGAGGTGGCATTTTGTCAGAGTGGTCTCCCTTAGGATGAAAGTCGTAAAAGTGGGGAATGACTATTTGGAATATCTGAAAGCATTGGAATTTACATGTGCATGCTCATTTTTAAAGACTACCTTCAACTTCTTCCCAGTTTCCTCCACTGTCTTCATCACTGTCCTCACTCTTGTCACCATTATCATCATCACTGTTATCATCCTCATCACCTCCATCAGACATGAGAATAAGAGAATCATCCTCAGCCTTCACACAAGATGTGTCAGGTTTGCTAGGCATGGACCCTACAGAACATGAGCTAGTTGATGGCCCCAAAAGGGCCATTCCAGGTCCCTCCATGTGAAGCAGGATTGCAGTGATATCCGTATGATCAATGTTAGAGGGAAGACAGTCTGGAAGTTTTTTATCCAAAGTAAATGACTTTACATCGGAAGTTTTGCTTTCTGTAATCAACTCCTTAACTGTTTCCTCCAAAGTATGTTTCTTTTTTACTTCACTTTTCAGTTTACTTTGAGATTTTCTGGAAACTATTTTCTCTTTGTCTTTTTCACTTGCAACTTTTCTCTTTTTCACATTTGTGTTGTGTGACCTGTGTTTAACACCCTCAATGTCAAAATCTGTGTCTTCAGAACCAGTTTTCACACCCTGTCCACTTTTTACAAATTTTGTTTTCTTCTGTGTAAATGATGTTGATGCTGAAATCTGCAGCTGTTCTTCTATTTTTGTTTTTACATCTTCACCTTGATTCAAATCACTGGTGGTATCTGTAGATTTATTTCCACTTGCTGCAGACTGGTTTTCAGATGTGTTTTTCCTGGATGAAACCTTAGACCTGCTGCCCGTGGACTTTTTCTTAGCCTTTCCTTCTACTGTCTCCTTTATGACAATTAAGCAGTCTTCAATTTTAGCTTTCTTCCTGTTGTTCTCATTATCAACTGGTGTCAAATCTGCCCTTCTTTCATCCTGACTAACTTTTCTTTGTCTTCCTCTCCTACTTGTCCATTTCTCATACCTGTCTTGTGTACTTTCACTACCTGACAGCAAACCATTATTAAAAGCTTTGTTCCCTCCATTTTCTTTCTTTCTTGACAAGTCATCATGTACATCTGTATTACCCATGACTCTATCTGTATCTTTTTCATACAGACTTTTTTCAGAAACATCACTATATTTCTTTTGCTTTGGTTTCTTATCAGTATGTAGTGTTTTAGCTCTATGATTCTTTATATTATTGGTAAACCTTTCATCTTTTGATGTTGTTCCACTCAGCTGAGAACCTTCAAGATAACATTCACTATTCTTCCTTTTCCTTTTCACAGAAAGGACCTCAGCCTCATTTAAATTGTGGTTACCCTTTGATATGTTCCCTTCTGGCACTCTGATGAACCTTTCTACCCCTGCTTTTGTCTGACTCCTGTCAAGTGATCTCTTCTCAACCTCATTTTCAACCAAATTCCTCTTGCCCGTTTGGGCAGGTCTGGTCTTAGGCAATTGTTCATTTTGAGCTGACCTTAACCTTGTCCTAGGCATCTCAGTATTCTTGTTCTTGAAAATTATCTACAAAAGTTTAAATAGGAATGAACATCAATTGCTGAACTGATGAAAACATTACACATACTGTAGAGAGAGAGATATATATAAAACTTCTTAATGGTCATCTTTATGACTTTATATAGCAGTCACCTGGTCTATACAGCCATTCTAATTTTCCCCTGAAAATTTCTGATATAAATTTCATATTCATAATGGTCACCTGCTTTCTGCGGTCAGAAGCCAGGTGTTTCCTAACCAAATTGTTTGACACTGCTTTAAGTAGCAAATGGAGCATATGAGGTGACTATTCAGTGTACATATGCAGACTAACAAAACTTTTGCTTCATGAGGAAGGCATTGTTTAGATAAAAGCATATGATGTGAATTGATGTGTGAACATTTCTTTTTTATATTTAATTTGTATTGTTTGTTAGGTTTATTTTTCCTCCATCATTATGTGTTATTTTAATTGCATCTTGGACTTAACCTTGTCCAAAACCAAGTTAACTGTGTTCCTGACTAAAGACACCAAAGCAGTTTTTTTATTTAGGTAAGCAAGTCATACACAGCTAATATTTTGATAGCAGTGTGGGTGAAATATTAGGATCATTATCAATAGAAGTAAACATGTTTATTAGGGTCTGGGTTATCATTATTGAAATTTCCCATAAAAATACCTAGTCTACCTGATGTTTACCACATTCTGTATTATAATTTTAGTAACATAATCTAGTAATTATTCATTCATGCAGAAAGATCTTGAAGCAGAATCATTTGTATTTATTGTGTTCAGTATTTGTTTTTGGTGAACTTATTTATTCAAAGTGCTCACCTAAAAAATATTCTTGGACAAAGACATTAGCTTAGAATTATAGTGAATTCAAACAAGGACATCTTGGATATATTATTGTGATTCATCAAAAAACTGTTGTCACATAACAACATCACAGGCCACAACAGGCACATCAACACCTTCTTCATTTGATCTTATTTCAAACACCACTGAAATTTAATTAGAACTTTATTCATTGGGACTGGTGATAAAACTTTTAGGTCTATTTTGGGATTTAATTCACATTAATTTAAGTTCTTTTTAATTTTTACTTCTGTATTCCATTGAAACAAATTATTTGTTGAATTTTACAAAACTTGTTGGTTTTTGCTCTTTTATATTATTTAATTTAAGATTATGGAGTTGTAATACTTATCTCACTTGTACTCAATATGTTCCAGTCATATTGCCTGTAGAACTGAGGTGTCAGTATGTCAAATTCAAGAGTCAGTGATAATCATTAGGGATTTTCTTGTGAGCCTGGATATTCTTCTTTCTTCTACCTCAAGACAAATTTGTTATTTATTTTTTCAACTAATATAATGGATATACCTAGTAAGTGATAGTTTCTTTTTGTCTATAAATCTAAGCAAGAATACTTCTGGGAAGCTATTTGAGTGCCAAAACTCTTTTCCCAACAAAATAATCCCAGGCCCCCCCCCCCATTCTCACCAATGTTCAGTCCCTTGGGGATGAAGGTTGAAGTAATTCCTTTGTTTGATGTTGGTTGTTGTTGTTGTTATGGAGTTTAATGCCATTTTTCAGCACAAGATAAGCTATACATGGCAGCCAGTATAAATGGTGGAGGAAGAACCCGGGAAAAACCCAGAAAAAAATACCGACCCACGGGAAGCTACAGGCAAGCTTTCTCACATAACCACATTGGCCGAGCCTGAGTCTTGAACCCACGCAGACAGAGGTTTGATTGTGGTAAAGTATTCATGCTATTATTGCAGAAATGGAAGTTGCCTTTTGTGCCAGTGTGAAAGGTATAGTTCGATATCTGCATTGATTAGCCTGTAACTGAGAGATACTAGCTGTATCCCTTTTCATTAGGGTCTGGTCATTTAATATTTAAAAACTTGCCTGTAAAGGCAGGTGAAGTTTTGGTTCATGTGTTGCTAACAAGTGCAAATATATGGCTTATTTTTGTTCAGCATTCATCACAGGCATCTCACATAAATTGTCTTTTGATCGCTGCATGTTGAGCAACTGCTTAATCCAGATATCACTGGAAATGTCAACAGCTGATTCTAAGCCTAGTTTATGAAAGTTTGCTGTCAATTAGCAGTGAAATTAGTTTTTATCATGGTGCACAAAACAAAGTTCAACATCTGTTTCATGATCAGTGATGATTTATGGAATGGATTCAAGTGAGCAGGATACAGTAATCTTGTTTGGAACATAAGTTTGAGAGAAAAACAAATATGCATATAGTGCACATATAGTGCACATAGCAAAATCCTCAGATAAGATAATAATAATAATAATAAAAATAATAATAATATTCGGCATACAGTATTTGTTCAAAAACCAACTTTGAAGGGGAACCTGCATACAGAGGTCACCTGTGTAAAAAAAAAACACTTTTGGCCCTTTCCCAACAGTGGCCATTATTGACAGGTTTGACTGTGTATATCTTGCTTCCTTTCCCAGTTAGTGGTTCAAACTGTGTTCTTGACCACATATAATATTAAAAACACATCAGTTACCTCCCTTGTAAATTTCTTGTATTACTGAATAGATGTAACTTCAACAGCAGCTTCTCTGGATTCTACTAGCTAAAATTTGCAATAAAAAATACACAGCTGAGGGTTTGAATAATTTCCAAACACATTTCAGATTTAACAGGATACAGTATTGAGAGGATGAGGTTTGTAACATTGCTGTATAATAAGTGCCTCCTAATTTCATCAGACATTCTGGGCAAACTGTGTTTGGGGACCTGCTGAATCAGTGGAATACAAAAAAATTCTGGGCCTCCACCTCCCCTGCAATCTTAAAATATGAGCCTTCTCACCTGCAAGACTGGGCGCCCCTCATAATAAAAACAGTTCTTTGATGGGAATTTTGACTCCCCACTCTATATTAAAATTCTATTGACAAACATGTTTTCTTAAAGTAAATACTGTAGTTTAAAGAAATTGTAATCAGCATTACTAGTAAATCAATCTGGCTTGAATTGTTGTGCAATGCACACTATAACCAATTCTCATCAGCTCCTGATTTATTCGTAATGATGCCATATTCAATATCGAGATCATATACGCATACTTCAAGAAAAGAACATAAAGATCTAACTAAACAATCCTCTTAAGCAAGGAGGTAGAAATATATCATTTAACCGGAATGGGTATCAATGACAGCCATGTCCATCTTCCTTTCAACATTTACCAATTTTGTAAATGTTTACAGACAGAAAACTTAAATAAGCTGGTTACACAAAACACCAATATATAAAACATAAAGTATATGTTTCTTTACTATCATTTATTACACAAAAATATCAGTAAAGGAGTAACAGATAGATTTTCCTTGCATACCATAATATATAGTCCTGTATGCATCTTTTGACATGCTCATGTGTACTACTGATACATATATAAGATTGTTAAAGTTCTTTTTCTTAAAAAAAAAAATGTTTAGTATTACAAAAATTTTTTCAATATTTAGAATTTGTTCCTTTTTCACCACTGTATGTTACCCAGAAAACAAGAACCTTGTTGATATTGTTTTTATTGCATATCATAGGTGTTAAGGGTATATTTGTATTCATATGGGGGTGTGTATATATATATATATATATATATATATATATATATATATATATATATATATATAGAATATATGTATAGTATGTACGCTGTATCAATGATATACCACGAGATGTATAAAGTTTTCATTAAAAGGAAACGAAGCTTGCTGAGTTTCCTTTTGATGAAAAATTTATACAACGAGTGGTATATCATTGATACAGCGTACATACTGTACATATATTTTATTTATATCACATACAAATACATATATTTGCCCTTTGAACTGAGTTCAGATTTACTACAAGCAGCTGTGTATTGACCTAGTGAATGAACTCCTCACATCCCCGAGTGGGTCCGCTACAAAATGTAGTTCTATGCATTGAGTGGCTATTTACAATCACCTCTGCATATTGATAAGTTGATTGTTTTCTTTTCTTGGTTTCTATTTTTCTCCACATTGATTATATCAATATAATACACACTTATGATTTAAACATGAAAGATGGC